>CAUYPK010110801.1:0-12481 GCA_963574355.1 Loris lydekkerianus | reverse complement strand
ATGGAGACTTTACATCCTTTGTATTAACCTGGATGGAAGTGGAAGACATTATTCTTAGTAAAGCATCACAAGAATGGAGAAGCATGAATCCTATGTACTCAATTTTGATATGAGGACAATTAACAACAATTAAGGTCATGGGGGGGAAAGCAGAGAGGGAAGGAAGGAGGGGGGTGGGGGCCTTGGTATGTGCCACACCTTCTGGGGGCAAGACATGATTGCAAGAGGGACTTTACCTAACAAATGCAATCAGTGTAACCTAGCTTATTGTACCCTCAATGAATCCCCAACAATAAAAAAAAAAAAAAAATAGCCAGGATTCACCACCCGTAGCTCAGTGGTTTGGTGCTGATCCTCCCACATCAGCTTAACACATACACCCAGGGTGGCAGGTTAGAACCCAGCCTGGGCCTGCTGAACAACAATTAAAACTACAACCAAAAAATAGCTGGGTGTTGTGGCAGGAACCTGTAGTCCCAGCCTACCTGGGAGGCTGAGGAAGGGAATTGCTTGAGCCCAAGAGTTTGAGCTTGCTGTGAGCTGTTGACGTCACAGCACTCTACTGAGGGCGACATAGTGATACTCTCTCTCAAAACAAAATGTAGATTAGTAGATTTCCTAGGGCTGGGTAGAGAAGAGACTCAGGGGAAATGGTGAGTGACTTAATGGGTACAGAGTTTCTTTTGGGGGTGATTAAAACTTCAATTGTGTTGACAGTTGTGCAACTCTGAATATACTAAAAAAGCCTTTGAATTGCATGGTTTAAATGGGTGAAATGTTTGGTATGTGAATTACATCGCAATAAAGCAGTTATAAAAACATTTATATTACAGTTTAAAAATCTATATTCTTTCCATCTCCACTGCCACTACCTTAGTCCAAGTTACCATCGTTTCTTAGTAGACTACCACATGGCATCCTAACTGACCCTCTGCTTCTACTCCTGCCTTCCTACAATCCATTCTCCAGATAATACTCAGGGTAATCTTTTAAAAGTTCAAATTAGATGTGATTCTCCTGCTTCAAATTCTTCAAGGGCTTCCCATTCCATTTAAGACTAAAACCCATTCTCCTTATCATGGCTATAAGGCCATAATGCTATGGCCTCTGCCTATTTCTCCAACCTTATGTTAACCATTATCTTATCTGCTTTAAGTATTTCCAAGGTCCGCAAAAATGCCAAGTTCTTTCCCAACATGGGACCTTACGTATTATCCACCCAGAGGCTTCATCCCACTTTTTGCCTAGACTTATTCTCCAGGTCTCAGCTTAAATATATCCTCGGAAAGATCTATCAGGATCCCCAAGTTTATTTTAATTTAGGACTCTAACAGCACCATTGAATTTACTTTTTTCATAGCACTTCTTCACAATCTGTACCTTTATATATTGCTAGACTATTAGCACCATAAGGACAAGTACAACAGGTGCTCAAATAAGATCATTTTGTTCAACATCATTTCACTTAACATCAAAAGGTTCTTGGAAACTGCAACTTTAAGTAAATGACATGTAAAAGGTCCTTGAATTATATCATTACTTCAATGTTGTTTTATTATAACATTAATGAGAATAAAATGGCTTCCCAACCAGGGCTCCTGTAGGTGTGGAGTTTTCACATTCTCCCCACATCTGTGTGGGTTTTTTCCCAGTACTCCGGCTTCCTTGCACATCCCAAAGATGTGCTTGATTCACTGGCACATCTATTTTTTTTTTTTTTTTTTGAGACAGAGTCTCACTCTGTTGACTGGGTAGAGTGCTGTGGCATCATAGATCACAGCAATCTCAAACTCTTGGGCTTAAGGGATTCTCTTGCCTCAGCCTCCCAAGTAGCTAGGACTACAGGCGCCAACACAATGCCCAGCTAGTTTTTCTATTTTTAGTCAAGACACAGTCTCGCTCTTGGTCAGGCTAGTCTCCAACTCCTGAGCTCAGGAGATCCACCCAGCTCAGCCTCCCAAATTGCTAGGATTACAGATGTGAGCTACTGAGCCAGCCATACTGGCATGCCTAAATGGTCCCAGTCTGAGTTGAGTGTGAGTCTGTGATGGGATAGTGTCCTATTCAGGCTAGTTTCCACCTTGCACTCTGAGCTGCAGGGATAAGCACTGGCCACCCAGTGCTTAAGTTTTTATTAATCTTTAAATATATGTTTAACTCACATTTATTTCAATGTTTAATATTAGAAGTGGTTTTTGTTTTTGAGACAGGGTCTTGCTCTGTCACCCAGGCTGGAGTGCAGTGAAACAATTGATCCTCCCACATCAGATTAACAAGCAGCTGGGACTACAGGCATGCGACATTATGCTTGGCTAATTTTTTTTAGTTTTTATAGAGACCAGGGTCTTGCTATGATGCCCAGGATGGTCTCAAGCTCCTGGCCTCAAGTGATTCTCCTATCTCATCTTCCCAAAGCCCAAAGTGCTGGGATTACAGGCATGAACCATCATGTTCCACCATGAACCACCTGGTGGTTTTGTTTTCTGAGTAGTTTTGTGATATTTTTGTGACCAGAAATATGCCACAGCAACTTAACTTGTGTTTAAATCAATTAGCCTATGGTAAAATTGCTTTTATTATACGTTGTTTTGCTTTAAGTTGCAGTTTCCAAGAATCTATCAACAACATAGAATTTACTGTATCTATCTTATTCAACATTTTACATCTGGTGCTTTTCCCTCTATAGGCATTCAATATCTGTTGAGTGAGTGAATTTTCACCAAGACCTTGTTTCACTCTGCTACCTTCATTTAGAAGATTTGGCCACCACTGTTTCTTTGAGAGGAACATCCAGAAATGATACAGGGGGTGAGGAGGGGGGGTTCTTTTTAATTTTTTTTATTAAATCATAAAGAGGTAGATCATGTATACATTAATGCATTTATGGGGTACAATGTGCTGATTTCATATACAATTTGGAACGCTTATGTTGTACTGGTTAATATATCCCTCACCTCATTTACTTAATTATTGTGTTAAGACATTTAACCCTATACTTAATAGATCCAACATGTACCCTTGCAATATGCACCATCGGTGTGATCCCACCATTCACCCTCCCTCCATCTGACCTGAGGAGGAGGGTTCTTTGTATCAAATGTTTTCTTTTCTCTCTTTTTTTGAGACAGAGTCTCACTTTGTTTCCCTCAGTAGAGTACTGTGGCATCATAGCTCACAGCAACCTCAAACTCTTGGGCTCAAGGCAATCTCTTGTCTCAGCTTCCTGAGTAGCTGGGACTACAGGCACCCGCCACAATACCTGGCTATTTTTAGAGAAGGGGTCTTGCTCTGGCTCAGGCTGGTCTCAAACCTGTGAACTCAGGCAATCCACCCACCTTGGCCTCCCAGAGTGCTAGGAGTACAGGCATGAGCCACCGCGCCCGACTCAAATGTTTTCTGATAGATTTGGAAACATACTTCTCACCTGCTCAGTTTTTTGACTTTCTTGTAGCTCAAGCTGCTTCAGCATAGAGCGTAAATGATTCTGGAAAACAAATTGTATAATTGATAAATGCTGAGTCTCAAAGAGAAAAGGACCAAGAGAGACAAGGAGTTTGGCAAGTAATGTGATAAGTAAGAAAACTGTCAGTTACACAAAAAGCACTCTTTTTAGGGATATGGAGCATAAAAACTATACCCCCTAACTACAGTGCTGTCCTATTTTATGCACTTTATACAATGTTTTTTCTTGCCTTAAAATAAATAACTGGAATGCTTTCATGTTACCTTTTTCTAGTTTAGCACAAATCCTTTGGCTGTGTGACCTATTCAACCTGGATTAGATTCCAGTGCTGACAACTTCTCCATTTCCCCTCACTAGGGCTGATGATTACTATTCCTGACTAGTAAAACAGGCAACAACAATAATTATACTAATATAATATATATGAATCTTTCAAAGTATTTCCATATTTATTATCTTCCTTGGTTATTCTAAAGAATAACACAACAAAACTGGATTTAGGTCTGTATCAAGCTGCTCCCCTTCAATGACTGCAGTTCTACAGAAAAGGAAAGCTGGCAAGGAATTATGCAAATGCTTCAGAATTTCCCTCACTATAAAAATGGAAGCAAACATGACCTAACACATATTTTCCTTTTTTTGAAGCTCTTAAACACATGTATTATTAAAAATAAAACTGGGTAAGAGGGACTTTACCTAACAAATGCAAGCAGTGTAACCTGGTTTCTTGTAACCTCAATGAATCCCCAGAAATAAAAAAAATATATATTAGGCTATTAAATAAACTCTATACTACATTGTAAAAATAAATAAATAAAATAAAAATAAAACTGGATATTCTTAGTCAAGCATGCATTAAAAAATCTAACTAATTTAGTTACTCCTCCTTTACTGCAATAAATACATTTTGGGACAAACAACATGGTTCAATCTATGCCCACCCATTTACTTTTAGTCTTGGCAAGTTAATTAACCTCTTTGAGTTTCAATTCTTTATCTGTAAAATGAGAATGGTGATAGTATCTAAATTTGGGAAATATGAGGCTAAAATGAAATGATACATTACAATTTTTGGCTCTTTACATGCATTCTACATAGTAAATGTTAAATAGTGACAATTTTTAAGTCACGTGATCCCTTCCCCAAAAGGCTTATGTTGGATGATCAAAATTACTCAGGTTTAAGTGCTATCTTCTATTAGGAGTTTCTAAGAGATTGTTTACATTCATGAATGAAGAACAAGAATGCTACATAGAGATGACATGAGTAGAAACACAAACATGGGATTTTGAAAGTAAGGTATCAAGATTTCTTTATATCAGCCAATAAGAATTTACCTTGAGTGTCAGGTTTTCCACTTTCATGATGAGATCCTTCTGTCTTTGAATTTTTCTCTGAATCACGCAGAGGCTTTTCTCTACGTAATGAATCTGCTTCTGAATTTCGAAGACTAACAGAGACAGACAGAAACTTTATGAATATAAATATAGCCCAGCCTAAACTAATGGACCAAGATCCAAATCAAGTAACACTTGACTACACATTTTAGCAATACCTTCTAAACTCAGCCTTGCATCTAATATGCATTTAGAGTCAGCTTTTAGCACAGCTGTCCCTGTTTTTCCCTCCAACTTACCTACTGAACTGGCACCTTCCTTTGCCTCATACTGGCCAAATTCAAGAAACTTGGCCTGTAGCTCCCTTTCCAGATCTTCTTCACATTCCTCTTCCTCTTCCACTTCCTCATCTTCATCCTCATCTTCATCATCGTCATTGTCGTCGTCATCGTCGTCATCATCATCGTTGTCGTCCTTATCGTCATCATCACCCTCATCATCACTGGTACTACCAGAATCACTTAACATCTCCCGAAGCATATCATATTCTATTGATTTTAAGCAAGAAGAAGGTGAACTATCTGAAACTTTCCAAGTGACTCCCACTCCAGATACATATTCCTTATATTCAAATTCACTGGGCAACCAATGAATTTTAGAAATCATCTTTCTTGCAGAAGGATTGTTCCCTTCACCAAACAAGGACAGGAAAAGAAAAACACTATAACATCCATTCACATATTCAGTGACCTGTATACCTAGATAATCTAAGGATCTGTAGGAAGTTAGAATACCAGCGGTGGATGGGATATTAGAACACCAACCTAAAACCTCTAAAGAACTAAGGGACCAATAAGAAGGAAAAAACCTAGCACTCTGGGAGGCCGAGGCAGGTGGATTGCCCTGAGCTCACAGGTTTGAGACCAGTCTGAGCCAGAGCGAGATCTTGTCTCTAAAAATAGCTGGGTGTTGTGGCAGGCCCCTGTAGTTCCAGCTACTCAGGAGGCTAAGGAAAGAGAATCACTTGAGCCCAAGAGTTTGAGATTGCTGTGAGCTATGACACAACGGCACTCTATCAATGGTCACAAAATGAGATTGACTAAAAAAAAAAAAAAAAGGAAGGAACAAAGGTAAAGGCATCTTTTTTCCATGATTTACCTGCAAATCTATGGAGAATGATCTGATACCCAGTCAAAACCTGTTCTATCTGAAGCACCCACTTTCCCTCAGCTAAATTACCTGAGATAGGAGCCCGCTCATAGCCTGGGGATAACACAAAGCCTGGAATGGAACCTTGACTTTCAATTTCCTTGGTTTCATCTTCAGCAATTACTTCCCATCCTGAAAGGAGGAGGCAGTCAAAGAAAATAAAGAAGGAAAGGAAAAGGTACAGTTAAAAGAGAGGAGTGCTGGCTAACAGTGCTATTTAATTTAGTCCAACTTCAGGCTATTTGTATGTGGATTTCTAGTTTGGAGGAGTACCTTATACTGAATTATACAAATAAATAAATTTCTGGCTTGGCGCCTGTGGCTCTAAGGCACCAGCCACATACACCTGAGCTAGAGGGTTCAAATCCAGCCCGGGCCTGCCAAAGAACAATGACGTCTGCAACCAAAAACTGGCTGGGTGTTGTGGTGGGCGCCTGTAGTCCCAGCTACTTGGGAGGCAGAGGCAGGAGAATCGCTTGAGCCCAGGAGTCGGAGGTTGCTGTGAGCTGTGATGCCATAGCACTCTACCCAGGGCGAAAGCTTGAGGCTCTGTCTCAAAAAAAACAAAAACAAATAAACAACAACAAAAAAAAACAAATAAGTAAATTTCTATCACATGATTTTACTGTTACTGTCCCTAGCTAGAACATAACATTTCCAAAAATCTTAAGTTTGCACATCAAAACTGGCACACAAATACCAATTGTGGGGTTGTCAGCATGTGCCTATAGGGTGGAACAGACTAAGCAGTAAATATTTTTTAAAAATTTTTTGGTAAAAAATATTTTTATAAAGGATACGGGCACAGACGGCTTCAGCATCTGAACACAGCAGTCTCTTTACTTCCTTTTCCACATCTGGAGAGTCAGTGAACTAAAGTTGGGGAAAGAGATACAAATACTGTCATTTAACACTTCCCATTTTGCAGAAATACCCTTTTCCTACATACTGATAAATTCAAAGTTTTAGGTCTCTTTAGATGCCCATCAAACCAAATTTCTACTTTAAATACTGCTATTTATCAAGGATTTTGTAATCATGTTCTAGATTTTTATACAATAATTTTATTTTCTCCAAATTAAACAAATTACTTGAGACATTTAATCTTTTCAATTTGCAACTCTATGGTAAAGATCTCTCTCAGAGGTACAGCCCTTAGATCTCAGTTATTAATTATTCTCCACGATTAATACTGACAAAGAGACAAAGAACTATAATTCCTTATTAGCTATTTAGAAGTAATTTGGTCTAAGATCCAAATCCCCAGATTTCACTTCCCTACCATCTTCATTATTAGAGATGTTCCTACAAAAACTGGATCTTAGCTACATGTTCTTCCTTGAATCCAGTTTTAGATAATTATCTCCACAGCAACCAATGCGTCATGCCACAAATAGAAATTAAGACTTTGAGGGGGGATAAGCAATTGCAAACAACTGCTGCTAAAAATGA
Organism: Loris lydekkerianus; assembly: GCA_963574355.1. Taxonomy (NCBI): domain Eukaryota; kingdom Metazoa; phylum Chordata; class Mammalia; order Primates; family Lorisidae; genus Loris; species Loris lydekkerianus. The sequence continues at coordinate 5,020 of CAUYPK010110801.1, read as the reverse complement.
ACCCTGGCTTCCAAGGAATGGCTTTTTAAATAATATGAGAGAGAAAAAAGTAGATTAGAGTAAATGGGGTCATTGGCCACATTGTATGTTTTCCTAGAAGCTACTGGATAACAAACAATAAATTCATTATTCAGTGAATTAAACACAGTGTATGTACATGGGAGTGGGGGTTGGGGTGAGAAAGCAAGCTTAAAAGTAATCTTTATGACTTATTTGGTTTGTTTGAAACTAATAAGCTATTAAGCAAAACACATTAAGGGTAAACAATAAAGGTATGATTGTTCTACCTCAGCAAAGTTGATTTCTTCAATTTGTTTGCAATCGGGGGGCTATGAAATAAAACACAATAAACAATGAAGTTACATTATAATTGTTCCACTCCAGGAAAGCTTAAAGAGCTCTATAACTATTCTTAATTTAGTTTTATATTTAGTAGGCACTCACTAAATGCTATTGACTAACAGAGTATAAAAGCCAAGGCAACTATATTGATAGATTGGAAGACTCGACATAGTGAAGGTGTTAATTCTTCCCAAATTCTTCTGAAAGTATAATGAATTTCCTATCAAAATTCCAGCAAGGTTTTAGACACAGACAAGCTTATTCTAAAATTTATATAGAAAGGTATAGGCTCTAAAACAGCTAAAACATTATTATATAGCTACACTGTGATACTGGTGGAGGGATTGACACATGGATCAGTGGAACAGCATAGAAAATCTAGAAATAGACCCACACACATGTCAAACTGGTTTTTGGCAAAAGTGCAAAACAATATGGAAAGACAGCCTTTTCAACAAATGATGCTGGAACAATTGGATGTCCTTAGGCAAAAAAAAAAAAAACCTTGTACTAAATCTCATACCTTTTATTTTTGTGATTTCTTTTTTTGAGACAGTCTCACTTTGTCACCCTCCATAGAGTGCTGTGGCATCACAGCTTACAACAACCTCAAACTCTTGGACACCAGTGATCCTCCTGCCTCAGCCTCCCAAGTAGCTGGGACTACAGGTGCCCACCACAATACCTGGCTATTTTTAGAGATGGGGTCTCCCTCTTGCTCAGGCTGGTCTTGAGCTCCTGAGCTCAGGCAATCCACTCGCCTCAGCCTCCCAGAGTGTTAGGATTACGGACGGGAGCCACTGCACCCAGCCTTTAAATCTCATACTTTTTGCAAAAATTAACTCAACAATGGATCGATCACAGGTTGAGATATAAAATGTAAAACATTTTTTTAAAAACATAAGAGAAAATTTTCAGGATCTGGGCTAGGCAAAGAGTTCTTAGACTTAGCACCAAAGCAAGATCTTTAAAAGAAAAAACAAACAAACAAACAAAAATAAATAAATAAATAAATAAATAAAAGTTGGACCCCATCAAAACTACAAAGTTTTGGTATTTGAACGATCCTGAGAAGGGGATGAAAAGAGAAGATATAGACTGGGAGAAAATATTTGCTAACTACATTATCTGATAAAAAGACTTCTAGTATTTAGTATACAAAAGAACTCTCAGGCTGGGCACAGTGGCTCACCCTATAATCCTAGCATTCTGGGTGGCCAAGGCAGGTAGATTGCCTGAGCTCAAGAGTTCAAGACCAGTCTGAGCAAGACTGTCTCTACCTGTCTTTACCAAAAATAGAAAAACTAGCCAGGTGCTGTGGCAGGCACCTGTAGTCCCAGCTAACTGAGAGGCTGAGGCAAAAGGATCGCTTGAGCCCAAGAGTTTGAGGTTGCTGTGGGCTAGGCTGACTCTATGGCACTGTAGCCTAGGCAACAGAGTGAGACTTTGTCTCAAAAAAAAAAAAAAAAAAAAGTAAAGAAACAGCAGCCAAGCCACAGTACTCTTGTAGCTTCCCCAAGGTCCTATAAGCTTGAAATAGGGTTAGAAATATAATTACAATTCCCAATTCTTAGGTTCCGCATGAGTTCACTTTACATCTAGATCTTGCAATTGAAAACTAAAAGCATTAGCAGAAATTTCAAATTCATGATTCTTCCAGATCCCTAATGACTAGGCTACAACCTCAAGAATCGGGTTTGTTTTTATTCACTGCTATACTACACATTCCCATCTGTTAACACAATAGTGCCTGGCATTTAACTCACATTCAATAAACATTTACTGAACACATGAATGAATGAATAAGTTAATTCCCAGCTGACTTTCTCCCTTTCCATCCTGCTCTCAATCCTCTTCTAATTTACCCAGCAGACACACAAATAGCATGCAACTAACCTTTCTTGTTACTTTCCGGAACCTTCTCTTCCTGACATTCTTAAGTGGTGGAGTAACTAAAATAAATACAACACAATGAAACATATATATGATTGATAGTAGTCACATACTTACCTGAATTTGATACAGAAAGGTCATGCTATAAGCCACTGGTTCATGACATGACTCCTTCCTTTAAGAGCATCTGAGAGTCTAACGAACCTAAGGCCTAAGTGTGGTAAGAGGTCTCTGGTTCACGAGGAATTAGGATTCAACAGATAAATGTAGTCAGCCAGAATGAGCAAGGGGCTGGTGACTTACTGCCATGCTTCCAGAGATATTTTTTCTGGTTCTCCCTTTCGTTTTTCTTGGTTGTTTTAACATCAGTAGAGGTAACTGGTTCTTCTGGAGAAGACTGGACATCATCTTCAGCACTGCACAGAAGCATCTACATTTAACAAAGACAAAGAAGTCAACCACAAATATTGGGTTAACAATAAATCATGATCATTCTTACTACCAGAAATCCTAGAGCACAGAAGAGCTTGATACTTGGCAGTTCCAGAAAACCAAGTATTATGTAATATACACCCATGTTCTCTCACATTCTCCCTCTCCCTCCCTCCCAACAATAGCACCATATATGGACTCTGAGGGTCTTTTTTTTAAGTTAGAGTGCTGAACATTGCAGAGGGAATACACTGAAAACAGATATATCTTAACAATTTGATTTAGAGAGGAAATAAGAAGACAGTAGAGAGGATGATAAGAACCAATTTAAAGCTGGGCACGGTGGTTCATGCCTATAATCCTAGCACTCTGGGAGGCCAAGATGGGTGGATTGCTTGAGCTCAGGAGTTCAAGACCAGTCTGAGCAAGATTGAGACCCTATCTCCACCCAAAACAGAAAAAAAAAAAAAAAAAGTCAGATGTGGTGGATGCCTATAGTCCCAGCTACTTGGGAGGCTGAGGCAAGAAGATCTTTTGAGCTCAAGAGTTGGACATTGCTGTGAACTATGATGCCATATCACTCTACTCATGGTGAAAGAGTGAGACTCTGTCTCAGAAAAAGAAAATTGAACCAATTTAAACGTCCAGCATACTACTTTAGATAAAAAGTTCAAAAGAAGATCCCAGCTGCTCATAATTTCTAATTAATGAAAAGTCACCATAAATTGTAAACAAGGAGCTCTACAGGCTATTTGGACAAAATAAAGTACTGAAAAGCTAAGGATCTAACACCAAACCAGAACAGGACATTTCATTCCTATGCAGTTGAAATGCATTAATGTACACAGTTATGATTTAATAAAAAATAAATAAATGAGAAGCAGCATTCACCTAGCAGAAAGGAGTACAGGAAAAAAAAAAAAAAAAAGCAAAACAAAACAGGAGGGAGAAAGGGGTTCCCTGAAGGATGTCAGAGCTGCAAATTATGAAAACAAGTTCATACCTGGGAAACATCTGCTGTTTTATAAAAGGTTTTTTTATCAAGACTCTTCAGGCTTCCGATAACACAAGGCAAATCAACTAGCTTAGCAGATAGTGAGACATCTTCCACCTGAACAACTGCACGCCGCTCGGCAGCTGAAGAGAATAAAGAAGATTAAAGTTGACATCTTCCCAATGAACTCTTAAGCCTCCAAAGATTTGAATAATGAAGACTTATGTGGCACTGACTAGTCTTTCAATGAAACCTCCTATTACTCATAATGCTAGAGTTGTGTACACAATTAGTGACTTCCCAGAGAAAAGAGAGTATGAAACTCTTCTCTTCCCAGTTCGTATCACTAGTTCAAAGTATCTGTTTCTGTTTATGAGTGTGAACTAAATTCAAGTGAAGCAGTAAATATTTCATTCTCGTCCTGAAAAGCAAATTCCATCCGTTTAAGCCCATTGTTTTTAGAAGCATTCAATCCTGTCGCTGTATGTGGGTGTTTTCAAAAGGCTGGGTGAGAAAGTGTTGACCCTAGAACGGTGCTAATTAGTCTCATGTTAAAAATCAATAGTTAGCATCACAAAGATAAAATTGTGTACAACAGCCATATACTGAACTCTGAATCCTGCTCAGATGTCTCAAACATGAATGTCTTTTGACACAAGATGACTTAGGTGTAATCTACATTAAGTGAAGAAAGAAAGATGCAGAACCATGTTTGACATAATCTTTTTATGTGTGTGAATTAACTTTAAAAATACAGCATATAGAGAAATTATCTAAATTCTAGTCTTATGCATAAAAATTTTGTAAGAAAAAACAGGAAGAAATGGTTAATATTATGTTTGGAATTGAAGTTGGAGCACTGTAAGAATTTCATTTCTCTTTTTGAACTTGTATGTTTTATTTGAATTTTCTAATCATAAACTTGTATTATCTTTTTTTTGTTTTTTTGAGACAGAGTCTTACTTTGTCACCCCTGGCAGAGTGCAGTGGCATTATACCTCACAGCAACCTCAAACTCTTGGGCTCAGTGATTCTCTTGCCTCAGCCTCCTGAGTAGCTGGGGCTACAGGCACCCACCACAATACCCGGCTATTTTTAGAGACAGGGTCTCGCTCTTGCTCAGGCTGGTCTTGAACCTGTGAATTCAGGCAATCCACCCGTCTCAGCCTCCCAGAATTCTAGGATTACAGGTGTGAGCCACTGTGCCTGGTCCATCTTTTTTTTTTTTTTTTTTTTTTTTTAATGTAAATAGGGTTAAATCAGTGGTGGGATTGTGGGCCACTTGTTTTTTCTCTTTATATATTTCTCTTTATTAATAATAAAAAAAAATAAAACAAATTTTTATTTATTTATTTTATT
>CAUYPK010110798.1:0-12808 GCA_963574355.1 Loris lydekkerianus | reverse complement strand
CCAGAGCTCTCTGAGAGAGTGATCTGTTTTTGTCCTCCACTTCTCTTCCTCTTTGAGAGTTTGGGAGTGTTCAAAAGCTTTGTCTTCAATGTCAGAAATCCTTTCTTCTGCTTGCTCCATTCTGTTACTGAGGGATTCTACTGTGCTTCTCAGATCTTTGAGGGATGCAACTTCTTGTCTCAATGTGTCAAAATCTTTGGTCATTTGCTCTTTGAATCTGTTGAATTCTTGAGATAATTTTTTGAATTCTAATTCAATCTTATTTGCTATCCAGATCCTGAATTCAATTTCTGACATCTCAGCTATTGTTTGTGCATGGGGTCTTGTGCTGTTTCTGCCCCATTGATCCTTGGGGGAGTTGATCTACTCTGATTATTCATAGTTTTTCTGTTGATTTCGCCTCATGATTTTTTTTCACCATTGCCTCTGGCCATCCTCAGAGTTGGGGAGGTGTCTCTCCAAGATTAGACCCCAGCGGGATCCCTCTATTGTTGCTGGATCTTTGTAGGGAGTGACCCTGTGTAGTTCCTCTGGGGATGCTCCAGCTAGGGAGTTCTGGTTGTGGAAGCAGATCCAGAGTGTGACACACCCAGATCCAGCAACAGGGCAGGAGGTGGTGTGCACGGTTCTGGGAGTGCCTGGCACCCAGTGACTTTGGCACAGAGAGTCCAAGTCTCCTGCAGTCTCTGGCCAGGAGAAGGGCTCTGCATAGAGGCATGGAGGGCTCTGGATGGCACATAGCTATCAGAGTCCCTGGCAAAATGAGTGGGCCTGTGTGGAGGCAGGGAAAGTACAGGAGGGAGGACACAGGGTTGCGAGGCTCCCGCAGTTCCTGGTCAAGGCATGCAGAAGCCCAGCAGGTGCGGGTCATGTGTTTGGGGTCATGGCGCAGCTCTTATGTGGTCTGGGCGGCACCAAGCCCAGGAGTTTGAGGTTGCTATGAGCTGTGCTGCCATGGCACTCTACCCAGGGCAACAGCCCAAGGCTCCAGTGTGCCAAGACCAATCTCACTCTGCCCCTGAGGGATAAGGCTGTAAGGCAGCTCAGTCCCCACCTTTAGGCTGCTCAGTCACTAGGTTACTAGCTCCCACTCGATCCTTGCTCTGCGACCCTGAGGGCAGAGCTTGCCAAGGCAGTTCTCTCACAATGGCTCCCTGCGGCCCATATCCGAACACTATTAACTCCATCCGGTTCAGCGGCTCAGTCTGGGGCCCTAGGCAATGCGCAAAGTTCTCCACACTCCTGCTCAAGCTCTCCCCAAGACAGTTCAACTGAGTGCCAAGTCCAAAAACACTGAAACAGTTCACAAGTAAGGCCTTTCCAGTTTGAAGTCTTACTACTGCTTGTACTTACAGCTGCCAGTGAGATTAGGTCAATCAGAACACACGCAACCACTTGCAACTTTTCCACTGTTTTTGTCCTCCTTGCTGACTCCCTGTATCCTCAAAGGGATGATTATCAGAAGATCCCATCAGCCAGAGATGCCAGGAGTCTTATCTCCCCAGACTCACCGTGCCCAGTTGCAGGGAAGCTATTACTCCTAAACACAGGTTTTAAGTTAAACAATTGTTATTGTATCATGTATGGTTTGTTTTTTGTTTTTTTGTTTTTTACTCCATTTAAGTGTAAGAATATCATATTGCATTATTTATCATCATCATCATCATCATTGCTAAATCTGGATCTGAGTCTCCCTATTACAGATCACATACACAGATCATACAGAGGTCTCAGAATATATGAGGAGGACTTTCTGATCTATGTCTATCACACAGGTATACCTTATAACAGTTCGCTGAGATATGCAGCTGTTTTGCTTGCAAGCAGCTGCCATCACTGTTGGTATAATCCATTAGAGGCTCAACAATTTCTCTTTACAAAAGGATTGGATATACTGCAGTATAGATGAAAGCAGCCAAGGGACATGAATCGAAGCTGGATTTACATAGCAAACATGCTGTTTTTACTAAACTTGTGTATTTATTCATGAGTGAGGTTAGGGTTGACACTGGTGGGGATTATGAGGAGGAAAGCTGAAGCTCTTCCTAGTCACCTAACAAGATGATGGACCAAGTACACTTGATTCCCTGAAAGAGATGGCTCATTTGGGAACTTTGATGAGACTGACAGCCTTGGGGTACCAGGTTCAGCTTCCCTCTCTGGGTGTGTAGTTTAATGGGGTGCTGAAAGGACAATGGACTCTGGCTGTCTACTTCCTTGGATTGGCAGCCTCTGCTTCTTCCCAGTCCTGGGAGGTGCTATTCATCCTATCTCCAAACATCTGCCTCTATACTTCCTTTGTCTCTAAAGTTCCTTCTTTCTAGGATGATCTGCTTCTTTTCAGAAATTGTGGTCTAGGAGTAAGGAGAGTCACCTTTCCCCACTGCTATCCTCCCATCCAGTTCAGAGCTCTTATTCATGCTTGATAGGGCTAAGTAGAAGGCGAGGTGGGCAGGACTCTCATTCTTTCAGACAGCAAAAGCCCAGCACACTTTAGCTTCTTAAGTTAGAGATACTTAGGCTTTATTAACAATTTTTGAATTTTTTTCTGTGTTCTTTGTCTTTCCCCACATTAAGAGCAGTCTCTGATAAGTTGTATGACCTGTGGAGGCAAAGAGACTCACATTTGATTATCCTGCACACCAAGAAAACTTGTTCTTCTTTCCTGATTGAGGAAAATGCCCTTTCCACAGAATTGCACAATGTATTTACCAAAGTGTTTCTTTCTGCCATGTGATAATTGTTTTATGTTTGTTCAGTGTAATGCAAAGGGTCCTGAAAGATATATCAATTCAGCTCCAAGGAGAAGAGTTGTCAAGAGTGACCTACCAACTCCTACCATTTCCATGCTGTTTTACAGAAAAGGAACACATGTATTTCTGGATAAACTTAGGTGTTAAGAAAAAAAGCTATTTACTTTCAAACAAGCTAGTAGTGGGTCAGATGCCATCATCATCAAGAACAATTTTGATATTAATAAAAGCTAATTTTTGATGAGGCTTTGAAGTTTGAAAGCAATTAAATTACCTTACCTCTGAATTTTCCTTGATAACTCTGTGAGGTAGCGATGGTTTTATGCTCATGTTACCTTTGAGGTAACTAAGTTTGAGAGTGGCTGATATCACCTACTTAATAAGTGATAGTCCTGGGCTCAAAACTGATAGTTCCTTTTCCAAATCTTGCCTATCTACCTTAGGACATGGCTCTAAGGCAGTGATTCTACCAGCATGCAAGTGTACCATAGAAATTTAACTATAGGTTCAGGTGTGCTGTGAGATAAAAAACATTGAAAAACATTATTCTCAGATCTGAGGAGTTATACTGAATTTTTCAACTTGTCAAAATGAAATTAATAAAGAGGATATGATTGTTTCTACTTCCTTGGGCAGGTTAGGAGTTGGTTTTGTTGTTGGTCTTGAAAGTAAGACTTAAGTCACTCTCCAAACAAACATGAAATATCCTTCTCAATAGCAAGGAGGCAAATAAAAATGATCTATTTATCTTGGTTTATTATAGCTAGTACATTGACTTTGGTGAGATTTTTGAAAGTCAATTCTATTTTTACATATGAATTTTGTAATTTGTGATGTATTGAAACTTTGGCATGACAAATATGCATAGTACATGGGTACCCATTTGAAAAAGCTCAGATTATAATTTTAAATTATTGTAAAGATTTGCAGTTGTCATATCTTTGTTTTTATTGGGAATTGTTCATATCTGTGATTTGTTTGATAATGAATCTTTGGCCAAAAGCACAATCCACAGTAAAACCACTTGTTCCCACAGGAAAATATCACATACTTATGACTATACATTTCCAGAACATGTAGCAAAAGGTAGAGAATAAATATGAACACACAAGACGTTTCTGTAAAGAGTAAGAATTGTAGCCGTGACTGATCCCATTTAGTTTTCAATCAACCATTTATTCAGGTCTCATATTTATCATGTTTTATCTTTATGTTTGTTATGGCCTACTATTTGGGGGGGTTCATTGTTGCTTTAGATATTGGAAAATTAAAAGAACCAATATCATCCTTATAGGTTAGAATATTTACAGAATTTGAAACAGGCAGTATAATTAGTAGAGGATACATGTATAAGATGTGAAGATAAGGCATATACTTTGGTAAGGAGCACTCGTCAGGCACTAATTCAGTGGTGCAGGAATTCAGGATTGCTAGAACACACTCAGCTCAGAGTGCTGGGAAAAGCTTCATGGAAGAGTTAGCATTGCAAAGTCAAAGGTTTGCAGCTGTGATAAAGAATATTAAAATATTCTAAGTACAGGGTGGCCATAAAGTTCGTAAAATTGCACATGAACTTTATGGCCACACTGTATAAGTATCTTATGAGCTATCGTAACATGTTTTTTGGGAAATATAGTCATCTGTTTTAATTGGCGTATGGGGCATGTGAAGGTTGTTGTGACAGATGGAGCCAAAAAAGATGGATTGGTGGCAGATTTCCCAGAAGTATGGACTTTGTATCTGTGAACAGTGGGGAAGTGGTGGAGGCATCTGCCCAGGATGTGGCATGAGCTAATCTATAATCTGTAGGATTGTCCAGGTGACAGCATCATGAGTGATAGATTAGAATGAAGAGATACTGGCAAAGGGAGTGAGGCTAGGAGGCAGAAGGTCATGAGGCTTCATGCTAGGGTACTGATAATGGGAATGGAGAAAAGGGGAAGGATATCAAAGGCTCTCCAAAAGTAGAGTTGGCTGATTGGGAAGGGGTATCTGGGTCCGAGAGGTGAATGAGCATTAGGAATCAAAAGTATCTGCTAGCTTCAGTTTTGGTTTACTAGAATATAATATCTGAAAAGCAAGAAGAAATTAGCAGAAGGACTTTGTTTAGGTTAGAAGTACTGATGGATTAAATATTTGGCAGGCATTTGAAATGTGTTTTTCTTAGGCCTCAGAGTCAACCCCATTAAGTAACGGTGGGAGCTGTAGAATTGGACAAGTTTTCTGAGGGAGGTTATGAGGACAGAGATGAGAAAGGAAGTAACTGGGAAGTATTCCCAAATCCTATGCCCACCCTAAGGGCTGTATACCTCCTTTTTCTTTAGAATTATGACTATGGTGGACCACTCTGACTGACACTGGTATCGCATGCCTAAGGGTTGTGTGTGTCCCTGTGTATGTTTCCAAGATTTTTCTGGTAGTAACATCACTGTCAGTCACTTACATTCAGACAGGTTTTGGAGTAAAGATAAAAGGGATGGAATTAATAGCTGTTCCTTAAATATTGTACTTACTCAGCACACACCTACTGGGGAACCTAAAGGCACTTTGATCTGGAAAGTACAGGGGACACAAGAGATTCTTGGGGAAAGAATAAGTAGGGAGACAAATGATCAGAGGAGGCTCTTTATCATTTGTGATTTTGACATATGGTACTATCAGTGGAAATAATGGGTGATGCGAAGCTTAAATGATTAATTTGAAAGAAAAACATTTAGTAAAAGATCCTTGGTATTGGTAGTAGCCAGTGTACTTACTGAATATGCTTACTGAATATTGCCTGTCCTAAATGGATCAAAATTTTAGTTTAATCCTATGAACTAGGATTTTCATTTTCTGTTATACAACTAGAAAGGAATACATTTATCTCCAAGAGCTGGTATTGTTGCATAATACCAGCAGAGATAAAGCCACCTTCAAATTGTTATAGTAAATTCATTTTAATGATAACCAATGAACAGAAATGTGTTAGTAATCTGTAATATGATCTTGGAAGCAGGGCCATTAACTGAGAAAAAGAACTTCTCTCTTTCTGACTCTGTCCCTCTAATCCTTGCCTTGAATAAAATTATTTTTTTATATGTAAAATGAATCCAGGTGATTTAAAGTTCTGAGTATTTGAATTGTGGCATTTCTGTTTAATATTTCTCAGCTGAAGCAACATAAAAGTATTAGGAATATAAAGTATGATTTGAGTTACCTACAAAAGAAGTATTAGCCTCTAACAGGGATATCCACATTTCTTAAAAATAACAACAATCCATAATGTAGATGATCTGTTATGAGTGACCCCTGGCAAATACCCTGGGACTGGAGTCAGCAGATTGTGTTAAACTTCAATAGTACAGAAAGCCAAGCAGCATGATTTAGCTTTGTCAAATGTTGAAAAATCTCATTTTTGCATAGAAGAAGGAGTCTGCCCTATGTATATTTTGTTTTAGAAATGTTTTATAAACAAGAGTTTCTATCTAGTCTTTTTACAATTAGCCCTTCTTTTAGACACTCAATCTAAGCATATAGATTTGAACAAATTGATTAAATGTAATTTTTGAATATTGGCCCAAACAGAAACATAGCATTATAAATTTACTTTAAAAATAGAAAATTTGAAGGCATTTTTGAGTTTGCAATGACAATTATCCCTATAAAATATTAATGTGTTAACTCAGAAAAAAATTTAAAAAATTATTTTCAATTTACACACAGTCCTATTTACTCTTTTTTGTATATAGTTTTATACACTTGACAAACAGAACTGTCCTATCACGCTCCCCTCCCTAAACTTCATCCCAAAATATCTCCTTTAAAATACACTGTCTCTTTATGGTCAGACCCTCTTCCCTCCCACTCTTAACCCCTGGCGGCCATTGATCTGTTCTCGATCATTATGGTTTTGTCTTTTCTAGCATGTCAAACAGACTGAATCAGACACTGCTCAGTCTTTCTCTTAATGCATCTGATGTCTATCCCTGTTGTTGTGTGTACCTGTAATTTATTTCTTTTTATTGCTGGACAGTATTCCAGTGCTCCATAGTGTAGTTACCAATTGAAAGATATTCAATTATACACAGTTTTTAATGGTTATGAATCAACATGGTATAAACGTTCACAAATGGCTTTTATGTAAATATAAATCTTACTTCTTTTAGGCAAATACCCAGAGTGAGATTGCTATGTGTAGTAAGTATATATTTGACTTTATAACAAATGCCACACTATTTTCCAAAACAGCTATATCATTTTGAGTTGAGAGTTCAAGTTTCTCTGCATACTTGTTAACACTTTGTATTGTCATTTTTTATGTTAATAGTTATAGAAGATGCATAGTACTATTATCTCATTGTAGTTTTAATTTGCATTTTCTTAATCACCAGTAATATAGAGCACATTTTCATGTACTTGTTCACTATCAGTGAATCTTCTTTATTAAAGTATCTTTGCAAATCTTTTGTCCTTTAAAAAAATTGGGTTTTCATACTGTTAAGATTTGATAATTCTTTATATATAATCTAGACATAAATTTCTTGTCAGATACGTGATTTGCAATCATTTTTCCCAGTCTGTCTTGTTTTTATTCATTCTCTTAAAATGTCTTTTTCAGAGCCAAAAAAAAATTTAAATTTTGATGATGTCCAGTTTATCAAATTTTTCCTCTTATGGATAGTACCTTTGGTGCTATATCTAAGAACTCTGCCTAGCTTAAGTTCATAAAGATTTTCTCATGCATTTTCCTGTTTTATAGTTTTATGTTTATATTAAGTCTATGGCCAATTTGAGTTAATATGTTTATTAGCACAAACATATTTATTTACTAACCAAGAGTAATCCTAATTAAACCAACACTTTGAAATAGTTGTGTGCAAAATGTTTGTGACAAAGCTGCATGTAAAATGTTTGTGGAGATTTGCCCATTGAACTGACCTTGTTCATTCTGTCAGCTAATTCCTGTCCAAAGTGACAGACAGAATTATTTTCCTACTTTTTCACAGACCCAAGTACAGGTGGCATTGTTCAGGATGCTGTCCACTGCTCATTTCCCATCTTTCAACGTTTTTGTTATTGATCTTTCCTTTCCTTTCTATACCTAATGTTGAACCAAAACCATTTGTAAAGACGTGGACAATCTGCTTTTTTTCTGGCATCAGTTGTAGTTTCTTCAAACTTCTCTTCCAGTGTACAAGAGAACTGTATTGGTTTCACAGTGCTCTCAGTTTTTATGGTGAGGTTTTGCCATGATAAGAGATGATACGATATGGTCTGGCCATTGCATCCATTTTTCACAGAACTGTTGCCTCCATGTATCTGTCATACATAGCCTTTGCTGTCCACCAGGCTCACTGTCCTTGCTGTGGAATGGCAGCCATGGTAGGCATGGGCAGAGCAGGGTCTGGGGAGGAGCATGCAGAGCTGAGTGCTTTAGTTAACCTGTATAGGGCCATTTTTTTGATGTTTGGGTTTTCACCATTTGTTAAAAAGATAAGCTTTCTCCATTGAATTACCTTTGTACCTATGTAATAAATAAGTTGACTATAGTATCTGTGTGGGTCTATTTCTGGACTCTATTCTTTATTGATCTATGTGTCTCTGCTTTTGCCAGTATCATACCATCATGATTATTGTAACTTTATAGCAGAATAAACTTTTGAAATCTCTTCTAGAAACAAGTTCTCTCAAGCACACTGTAGTCAATTTTCAATCTTCTTATCCAAGAAAATGGATTATTATCAAGATTTTAATGTTTTTAATCTTCATTGTTTTTATATGTTGATTATAAACTCAGAGTATGTTGTAGCCATACTTGATCTTAGCCAAAAGGCCAAGAAGAAATATACTTATTATTTATATCCCTTCCCTAAGTAGAAAAAGATGCCAAGTGCACTATGGCATTTGACTTGAGCTTGCTCTGCATCAAATTGCAAACATTTACCAAAATAACCCAAATAGTAAGCTACTATCTGTAAAAGTTCCCTCAAGGGAACCACTTCCTTTTTTTTTTAATTTCAGATTAATATGAAGGTATAAACAATTGTGTTATGATGTTCGCATTTGTTAGGTAAGGCCCCTCACCTAGGAGGTGTGCCATATACTCTTATATTGTGCCAATTAGGTGACTGCTCATCAATCTCCAACACTCCTCTTCTCTCTCCTCCCTCCTTCCTCCTTCCCACAACTTGAATTAAATTGAAGTTTTCTTTTCTGTGGGCATGTATTAGTTCATCTATTGGGTTCATATTTTATTGAATACATTGGATACTTGCTTTTCCATTCTTGTGATACTTTACTAAAGAGTCTGTTCTCCAACTCTATCCAAGTTAATATAAAAGATGTGAAGTTTTTACCTTTTTATGGCTGAATAGTATTCCATGATATACATACACTATAATTTATTAATCTATTCCTGGGTTGATGGAACTTGGGTTGATTCTACATCTCAGTGATTGTAAATTGAGCTGTAATAAACAATCTAATACAAATATACTTATGATTGAAATTTTTTTTTCTTCTGTGTAGATACTGAGTAATGGAATTGCAGGATCAAACAGAAGGTCTATTTTGAGTTCTTTTAAGATTCAGCCACTTCTTATAGGCCCTGCTACTCTGTCTGAGCTGCCTGGACTGTGATGACACCTTACCACCCAGTGATAACAAGCTTCCTGTCTGGTGGAGTGGCAGTTGGTGGGAACCAGCTGTTATCATTCACGCCTTTTCAAATTTCTGCCTTTTGAGAAGTGACGCTAATAGAGCAAAGCTGAATAGTGTCTGATTGGGAAAATTTTCCTTATGAAAGAGGTTTGATTTCTAGTGCCTCGGCAATTGAACTTTTTATTTTTTAACAGGTATACTCCAATCTCTAGTTTCTGTTTGAGCTTAGGAGAGGGATAAATTTTGTTTTCATCAAGTGTTTGTACTGGCTGTATTTCTTCTTGAAAAACAAATAAGCATGGCAACTTCCCTAAAGAAAGATTCTTGCATTACCAATTCTTTAATAGTTTTACAAGCTTTCTGGCTTCTGATATTCTCCAAAAGGCAAAAAATTCCATCCATAAGATATGACTTGTTACATTTATATTTGGTGAAAATTCTTCAGCATCTAAGGGATTAACTTCACATACCTTGAGGGCATTATCCTTTCTCTTGTGCTACTAAGTACAATTTCATCTTGTTATGTTTGTTTTTTATCATTTCTTAGCTCTGATAAGGTTGTAAATATTATTTGATACCAGAAGGTTTGTTAGAGTTTGAAACAGTTTACAACCATAGGGACAAACTATTGTAAATAGAATGAAAAGAACAATATAAGAACAAAAAAATTTAAATATTCATAAAGGAAAAGTATATTGGTTTTTATGAGTTACACAAAATTAACCTTGTCCTTACTTCAGAGAAGATAAGAGAGCATGCCAAGAAGGAGAGTGATGGTGGTTTGGGACATACCAGTCACGGTTCTGGTAGCATGTGTGGGAAGAAGGAGAACCTGTCAATAGCAGCCTTGACAGGGTGGAACAGATTTTTCAGCATTGCTATATATACTTAGCTACATATAGAATTACACCCCCCAAAATAAGAAAGTAAAGTTCTGGGTACAAATTTTCTAATACTAAGAAGTACTGGTTTCCTAGAGACAATTAGTTGTTTTAGAAGTTCAACATCTTATCACATTTGGTGGTAAAAAGTGATTTTTAGCTTTGGATTACTGATAACCTAGGGCAAAAGTTTTCAAACTGTATTGTACATAAGAATCATTTTGGGATCTTGTTAAAATTTAGGTTCCCTAAGTCCCAGCTCTCTGAGGTTAACATGTAATAGGATAGGGGAGTAGCTGAGAATCTGCATTTTGACGACGTACTCCTTTTAGTACCCTGAGTCATTTTTCAAAAGGTTCCAAAATTCTCCTAACAAAAAGTATTGCCTTTCAACTGACTTTTAAAAATACTATTTTACTTGGCACAAGTGTTATGTAATATAATGATGACTGAGCTTCAGAGTTCCAAAGAGATTAGCAATATCTAGTTTAGAATCCCTAGGTGTGAACTAAGATGTAGCATGCAATGAGCAGTATACATAGACTTAAGTTAAATTTCTTTCAATTAGAAGTTATTAGTTACACAATTTCCATTTCCAGGACATCTGTGTATCCACAGATGCTATTAGATAAGGGAGATGGACCAGACATAGATACCTAGGGAATTTCACAGTTTCTTTTATAACCATTTATTGCCTACTGTGCCCTTAATGATGTTACTCAGGATCCCATTAAGTTAGCTGTGGATATAGTAATTGGTCCCCTGACAATGGGGGCGGGGGTGTCAAGTCCTGTGGCTCCACCCCATTCTGGTCATGTTGGAGACAAGACAGAAACTATCGCTTGTAATTTTCAAGGACAATTTCCTTTCTAGTGATAAGGTACACTTGCTCCAAAGTCCATTTCTGAAAACACAGTGAGAGTCCATGGAGAGTCTTCCTTCTCTAATTCAGGCTGACACTTACAACCTACTTTTAAAAGTAATTTGAAAATACTATCAAACACAAGCAATCACAATCCAGATTCTCCACGAGCGATCCTATAGACCTGGCATTTCATAGTTTTCCATCAGCCTATATAAATAACTTAAATATATTTTGGACAGGATTTTTTTCCTGCCTTTGTTGATACTTAGGTAAAATGGAGCACTTGTAGTCACTGGATTCAAAGCAACTGAACAAATGACTATGATGCAAATTGGTTCTTTCTGTCTGTAGAGAACAGACATGGTGTCCATGTTCACAGCATTGCAGTTGCACAGTTAAAATCTCAACCCAGAGTTATTCCTCCCCACAGTTAAAATCTCAACCCAGAGTTACTCCTCCCTTGTTGAAATGGGTCCCTGGGCATATGCAGGTGGCTTTGAATCTTTTCTAAATTTTCATGGCAAAACTTAAGCAAAAAGATTCATGGAGTCTTCTAGATATAGAAAGTACTTTAAACTTAAAGAACATCCAATCCCATCTCTTGTTTAATTTTTAAAAATCACCTTGCTTTTATCTTAACTTTCCCACTTAATTTTCAGCTAAAAACAATTTTATGTGAAAGAAAAGTTTCTTTTTTTAAATCTTAAATTTATTTATTTATTTATTTATTTTATTGTTAAATCACAGCTGTGTTCATTTCTGCAATCAAGGGGTACAATGAGCTGAGTTCATATACAATCTGAAATATTCTCATCAAAATGTTCAACGTAGCCTTCACGGCATTTTCTTAGTTATTGTATGCAGACATTTGTATTCTGCCTTTAGTAAGTTTCACCTTTACCCATTCTAAGATGCACCCTAGTGCACCCGTTACCCTCCCTCCCCTTTATACTCCCCCCCTCCCTTCCCCTCCCTTGAACCTTTCCTCATAGTCTTGTGCTATAGTTGGGTTATAGCCTTCATGTGAAAGGTATAATTTAGCTTCATAGTAGAGCTGAGTAAATTGGATACTTTTTCTTCCATTCCTGAGATACTTTGCTAAGGAGAATATGTTCCAGCTCCATCCATGTAAACATGAAAGAGGTAAAGTCTCCATCTTTCCTTAAGGTTGCATAGTATTCCATGGTATACATGTACCATAATTTGCTAGTCCATTCGTGGGTTGATGGGCATTTGGGCTTCTTCCATGACTTAGCAATTGTGAATTGGGCTGCAGTAAACATTCTGGTACAGATGTCTTTGTTATATTGTGAATTTTGGTCTTCTGGGTATAAACCTAGTAGAGGAATTATAGGATAGAATGGCAGGTCTATTTTTAGATCTCTAAGTATTCTCCAAACATCCTTCCAGAAGGAACGTATTAGTGGGCATTCCCACCAGCAGTGTAGAAGTGTGCCCTTTCCTCCACATCCACGCCGACATTTCTGGTTTTGGGATTTTGTTATGTGGGCTACTCTTACTGGGGTTAGGTGGTACCTCAAAGTAGTTTTGATTTGCATTTCTCTGATGATTAAGGATGATGAGCTTTTTTTCATGTGTTTGTAGATTTTGCGTCTGTCTTCTTTAGAGAAGTTTCTCTTTAAGTCCCTTGCCCACCCTGAAATGGG
>CAUYPK010110797.1:0-28174 GCA_963574355.1 Loris lydekkerianus | reverse complement strand
ATTAACAGACTTCTTGCTAGATTACCTAAGAATAGAAGAAAAATAAACCAAATAAGCTCAATCAGAAATGAAAAAGGTGACATTACTGATACTGCAGAAATAAATATCATCCATGAATACCAATTAAATCTTTATGCATATAATCTAGAGAACATAGAGTAAATGGACAAGTTCCTAGAAACACATAACCTCCAAGACTACCCAGAAAGAAATAGAACTCCTAAACAGGCCAAAAATGAAAAGTGAGATTGAATTAGTAATGAAAATCCACTCAGAAAAGAAGATCCCTGCATCTTTCAGGGCTAGATGGATTCACAACTGAACTCTATCAGACCTATATGGAAGACAGGACACACATACCATAGAAATTATTCTATAATATTGAGAAGAAGGGAATCTTCCCCAACTCATTCTAGGAAGCCAATAGTATCTTCATACCAAAGCCAGGAGAAGAAACAACAACAACGACAGAAAACTAGAAATCAATATCCCTAGTCCGAGCGCTGTGGCTCATGCGGGTAATCCTAGCACTCTGGGAGGACAAGGCAAATAGACTGACTGAGCTCATGAGTTCAAGACCAGCCTGAGTCAGATCAAGATCTAATCTCTAAAAATAGCTAGGCTTTGTGGCGGGCTCCTGTACTCCCAGCTACTTGGGAGGCCGACGCAAAAGAATCACTTGAGCCCAAGAGTTTGAGTTTGCTGTGAGATATGACACCACGACACTCTACCAAGGGTGACAAAGTGAGACCCTGTCTCAAAAAAAAAAAAAAAAAAAAAAAAAAATCAATATGCTTTATGAAAGCTGCTGCAAAAATCCTCAATAAAATACTAGCAACCTGGATACAATAGTACAGTAAGAAACCCCCCCAGGGCCAACTAGACTTTATCCCAGGGATACAAGGATAGTTCATCATATGTAAATTAGTAAATGTGATTGATCACATAAACAAAAGTAAAACTAAAAGCCATACGATCATATCAGTAGATGAAGAAAAATCATTCAATAAAATTCACACACTTTCATGATTAAAAACCTTCAATAAACTAGGCAAAGGAGGCATGATAAAAACCCTCAACAAACCAGGCATCAAAAGAAAATATCTCAGAATTGTAAAAGTCATATATGTAAACACCACAAGTAACCTCATACTGAATAGGGAAAAGTTGAAAGCATTCTTCATAAGAACTGGAATAAGACAGGGATTTCCACTATCACCACTCCTATTTGACATAGTGCTAGAAGACCTAAGCAAGATAATCAGGCAAGAAAAGAATATTAATGGTATCCAAATTGGTAAAGTGGATGTCAAACCTTTCTCTTTGCCAGTAATATGATCTTCTACCTGGAAAATCCTAAAGTCTCCACCAAGAGACTTCTGGAACTGACAATGAATTCAGTAAGTCTCAGGATAAAAATTCAATATACATAAATCAATACCATTTATAATACTGATAGTTAAGCCAGGAGTAAAAACAAAGATTCAGTACTATTCCCAAAAGCAACAACAACAAAAACACATAGGGATATATTTATGTGCAACTAAGAGAGTGAAAGATCTCTAACATGGGAAACTATGAAACTCTGAAGAAAATAATGCAGAGAATATAAACAACTGGAAAAACATATCCTGTTCATGGATTGGGAGAATCAAAATTGTTAAAATGTCAATACTACCCAAAGTGATTTATAAAATCAGTGCAATCCCCAACAAGTTACCAAAGTCATACTTCACAGATACAGAAAAAGTCATTCCATGCTTTGTTTGCCATAAAATAGCCTGGATTTTAAGCAAAAGAACAAATCTGGAGGATTCACTTTGCCACACTTGAAACTATACTATGAGGCTATAGTAACCAAAACAATGCAGGCCAAACCAAGTTATCTTTAACAAAGCAGGCAACTACATGCACTGGGGAAAATAAGGCCTATTTAGTCAATGGTGCTGGGAAAATTGAATTGCGCATGCAGCACAATGAAGCAGGACTCCTACCTCTCACCACTCAAAAAGAATTAATTCAGACTGTATGGAAGATTTACATATATGGCATGAAATCATAAGAAGTCTATAGGAAAATCTGGAAAACACTCTTCTAAATATCAGTCTAGGCAAAGAATTTAAGAAAAAGATCCCAAGGCAATCATGGCAAAACCAAAACTGACTTTTGTTTAAACTAAAAGGCATCTAAATAGATATGGACACAATCAACAAAACAGATGGACAACCTACAGATTGGAAGAAATATTCACAAGTTGCACTTCCAATAAAGGGCTAATAACTAGATTTTACAAAGAATTCAAGCAAACCGGGCAGGAAAAAACAACAACAACAACAAAAAAACCTATAAAGAGTGGGGAACACATGAAGATTCTCAAAAGAATAAAGAAAGTGGTCGATAAATATGTGAAAAATATTCAATGTCACAACTTATCAGAGAAATGTAAATGAAAATCACAATGAGATTATCACATTACCCTATTTAGAATGGAATTTATTTAAAAAATTCAAAACAGTAGATGCTGACATGGACACAGAGAGAAAGGCATGTTCATAAGCTGTTGGTTGGGACAAAGCCAGAGGCCTTAACCCTGGCTATCCCTGTAGTGGCACCGGGTGGTCAGGTTTGTACCTGGAGCTTCTTCAGTTGGCTGTCCAGCAGCCAGGGCCCTATCACTTAGGGAAAGCCACAAGGCAGGAGTGGATAATGCTAAAATCTTGAGCTGGCTGGCACTAGGGGGGCTCAGCTTGGAGCAGCCTCAGCGTCCAGTTGTATGAATGGCTATGACACCACCTACTGGAGTCAGACAGTCACTCCAGGGCTGGATGCATGGGCAGAGGTGGGCAGATTATACCTACCACACTGCCCCATCTGTGGCTGCAGGGAACTGTTCGGATGGCTGAGTCATGTCCCCCCAACCTCATAGTCTGGCATAAGCTTCAGAAATTTGGCTCTACCACCCCAAAGGGGATTCATCTCTCACACAGCTTTACCAAACCCAGAATAGCATCAGATAAATCAGGAAATAAGACTAAATCTTTTTGGCAACTAGTTAGTACCATATATACTCGAGTATAAGCCGACCCCCTTAATTTTACCCTAAAAACTGGGAAAACTTAGTGACTCAAGTATAAGCCGAGGTGGAAAATACAGCAGCCACTGGTAAATTTCAAAAATAAAAATATATAACCAAAACAATTACAATAATTGAGGAATCAGTAGGTTAAATGCTTTTCAATATTTATTGCTAAAGAAAAACTGTCAACTAGCAACAACTTTAAAACTTTAAATAAAGTGCAGAAAACCGTAGCTTTTTCTGCTACGACTGGAGACTACGTGCATTTGATTAGGTGCGTGCACCGAATCAAATAACCTGTGTGACCCGAGTATAAGCCGAGTTCAGGTTTTTCAGCACAAATTTTTGGCACAAAAACTTGGCTTATACTCGAGTATATACGTAACCCTTTAAGCTGCTGCAAAAAGGCTTTATATTTCTCAGATCTTCACAGAGGGTATTACAAATAAATATACTCAAGGATAAAAGGGTTGAGATTTAATAAAATTAATAACTTTTACTGGCTTTTAAAAATTGAAAGTTTGTGATAATGAGGAATTCAGTGCTTATTAAGCTTTGGTTCTTTTATAAATATTTGTTCATTTCATCCAAATTTTCAAATGTATTGGCATGAAGTTCATAATATAATATTTCTTTCTTTTTATATCTGTGTCATCTGTGATGAAGTCTCCTTTTTCATTTCTGTTGTAATTTATTTCTGCCTTTTCTCTTTTTGTTCTCAAAGAATATTTTTCCACATTTGCTAGACACGATTTTGGCAAGATTATTGCATTTCTGAATAACTAAATTTTGGTTTTATCTATTACTATACTTACAAAGATTCTTTTCCCTTTATCATAACTTTTCCTAGTGATTTAGGGTATATTTTTTCCTTTTTTTCTCACCTTTTTTTGTTTGTTTGCTTGTTTTTTAGACACAAGGTTTAGCTTTGCCAACCAGTCTCCAGTGGAGTGATGTGATCATAGCTTACTTCAGCCTCAATTTCTGAGTTCAAGGAATCCTCCTGCCTGAGCCTCCCAAGTAGCTGGAACTATGTGTGCACATCAGCTAGTATTTTAGAGTTCTAATATTTTAGTATTTTTTGTAGAGACATAGTCAGCTAATATTTTAGGTTTTTTTTTTTTTTTTTTTTTTTTTATAGAGACAGGGTCTTGCTATGTTGTTAGAACTCCTGGTCTCAAGCGATTCTCCTGCCTGAGCCTACCAAAGCTCTTCAAAGCTCTGGGATTTCAGGTATGAGCCAGTGTGTCTTCACTCTTCACACTCTTTTGTTCACTTCTTGAGATGGAGCCTTAACTCATAGATTATCAGCTTTTCTTTTTCAGGTAAATTATGGAATAAAAATGATTTTATAAGGGGGGAGAACCTGTGGCCTTCTGCTTATGATATTATTCTTTTTTAAGCACAAAAGGAGGCAAGATAAGCTTTGTCTTTCTCTGCTGAATCCTTTTTAATAAAAGATCTGTTCTGTGAAATAAGGATTCAGTCAACAGGACCTAAAAAGCCACATGTTCTTAAGGCCTCAGTTCTCCACTCTTTTGTTGCATTATTGAGTTTCATGATGTATTTAAGGATGAGAATTATTTTCTGTCATTTCCTAAAGAGCACAGGACATGAATCAATCAACCAACCAACCAACCAACCAATCAATAAATTCATCCATCCAATGTGCCTACCCATTTAACAATTTATTCCTATTTGTTTGGAACTCTTGGTAGTATTTGGCTTCAAATGCCTAAGTATCATTGAGAAAGATTCTAAATCCTTTGGCTGGTTTGAGATTACTAAGAGGAAGACAGGAATTCTGGGATTCTCCTACTTTGGTCAATTGTGAGGAACTTGAACCAGAAGTACACTGAGTCCATGGAAACACACTCTTCACATTTCTGCCCCTAAATCTGCCATATCTATCTTCACCTTACATTCTAGTCCATGGAACACCTCTTCTACAGAGGATAGGAACTTTATTCTGTTTGCACTTGGTAATCAGGGCTGATTGGAGGAAAACAACAAGTTGCTCTGGACCTGAATCATCATCATTGCTGAGTTTTACTGTGCTTACTATTATAACACATTTAGAAGAGTAACTAAGGATAGAATTTTAATTAAGGTTCTAGGTCTTTGTGTGTGGAATGGTGAAGTTCTCTGAAAATAAAGGAAAAGGAATTGGATTTTGACTTTTAATTTTATTTTTGTATTTAAGTTCTGCTGAGGCATCTTCTTTATATACTTCAGATAAATAAATTTTACTATTAAGATTTACTATTCTGTGACCTTTCGATAAATTAAAAAGAAACAAAATGTTTACCAGTTCTACAGCTATGAAAGATTAAAAAATATATATATAAACTCTTAAAACTGCAGTTTCCTTAGTGATAATATTATCTGCTTCACTTGGTTAGTGTTAATGAGATGATGTGAATTATCATGTTTACCAGAGTAGCCAGTACATTTAATGGCTCAACTAATGTTAGATGTTAATGTGATAATTTACTATTGTTGTTGCTCTTTTACATAATCTTATATTTAATCTAATTTTTTATTTTCCCATGTATAATTAAAAGTCTATGATCTTTAGGCATCCTCAAACTTTTTAAACAGGGGGCCAATTCACTGTCCCTCAGACTGTTAGAGTGCTGGACTATAGTTAAAAAAACAAACAAACAAACAAACAAAAACTATGAACAAATTTCTATGTGCACTGCACATATCTTATTTTGAAGTAAAAAAAAAAAACAAACAGGAACAAACACAATCACACCACCTCATGTGGCCCGTGGGCTGCAGTTTGAGGACCCTTGAAGACCTAATTTATGATCATTTTTATAATCTCCCTCACTCTTTTTTTCTTAAAAATTGATAACATATGTTCGATTCATTGCCCCTAAGTTTTCAATGACCTCTTAATAAGAGTGATTGGTACTAGAAAAATAAATGGGAAAAAGTCACTCATTCATACATCTCTTGATGGCTTATGAATATAACATACCATAGCATGAGAATAAGGTATAGTGGCTACTTTCAAGATGTTCATAGATCATCAGAGGGAAATAAAAGCAAAATGAATTATTGTTGGTTCTGTAAAATAGTAAACAATGAGTGTGTGAACATAAAGAGAAAGGTATAAGCCATTGAATTAACAGATTTCATTAAAGTAGATAAGCTTTATATATTATGAAAACTGTTTCAATTCCTTAAAATAGTTATAATACATGAAATACATATGACCAAATTTTATACATTGAACATATTTCACACATGATAATTCCTACACTTAACAAAATGACATGTATTGCTGTACTACTGATGATTGAAAAAATTCTAATGTTTTGAAGGGTACTGTGCTATGTAAATGCCAAATTATCTTAGAACAATGCATTTATATTCTTGGCAGTAAAATAAAAGTTCCCATAAATAATTTTTTGTATAGTATACAGCACCATAAAATATCATCTTTCCTTACTCAGAAAACCTAGTGAAAGCAGAAGAAAAAGTTCACGCCAACCACCTGATGTTTCTCATAATATAGCTGACCATGTTAAAAAAGCACATGCCGGCCTCACTTTATATGGACGAAGAAAATCCACAGACCACTCGGTAGAGCTCCTAACAATCTTAAAAAAATTGTAAGTATTTAAAATTTATTACTTTTAATTGGATAGTTCTTTTGAATGGCTTTATTGTTTTCAACATTTGTTGTCTGTAGATAAGTGTATTTTAGTTGTAAGATAGCATAAGTGGTTGATTCAGGGGAGCTGGAAATACGAGAGAGTTTTTTCCTACATAAATACAATCTTTATGAATTCCATCTTCTGGCTTATCATGAATACATTGCAAAATTTGTAGCCCATTATTTTAAATTCAAGTTGCAAGTAAAACATGTGTTATTTACCAATGATGAAAATCAAAATTATATTGAAGATTTCATTAGCTTATTGTTGCTCAAAGGCTCTTCACAGAGTTTAAACTGTCTTCCTCATCACCTCGCCTTTAAATAAACTTACCTCAAATCCTCTTTAATTTCTTGGACCACTTTGCGCTGCAGTAGGATATGATTGCTGGGAGGAGGAGGGGCTTGAAGGAGAGGAATAAATCTGAGTAGGATACGATTTGCTGGGAGGAGGAGGGGATTGAAGGAGAGGAATAAATGTGAGTGGAGGCTGGCTACTATGGATGGTATTGGATATGTGAAGAAAAGCAAAGTTAAAAAGGGACCATGAGAAAATGTAATATTGTAATTGAGATTAATAACAGAAACAAAACTGAAAGTATCAAGACTAGAATTGTCTTTGAAAGAAATTTCAGTAGCATGGAATGAGTAATTAAAAATCTGTCTATTATGTTTTGAACACACTAAGAATTCTGTGCTGTAGCCATTTTTATTCAAAATTGTCAAGTAGCACCACACGGTGACATTTCTGTCAATGACAAACTGCATATACAAAGGTGGTCCCATAGATTATTACTGTATCTTTTCATGTTTGGATACATAAGTGGTTACCATTGTGTTATAATTGCCTACAGTCATTTATCCTGTAGGTTTGTAGCCTAGGCACAATAGACTATACCATCTAGCCTAGGTGTATAGTAGGAAATGATCAGAGTTTCCAAGAATTTTGATAATGGTCAGATATCTGATGCCTTTCACTTATAATAACAATAACAAAAAAATAAACACAGCAAATACCAGTCACTTTGAAGTAAAGCAGTTCTGAGAGAATTACAGAAAAGGAAATCATAACCACCTGTCATACAGGATTGTAATTAAACTCGTAAGCTTTAAAAATTGGAAATTAAGCCAGAATATGCTCAGTGAATTTGTTAAAAATATACTTTAAATGGTAAGAAAAATCACTAAATCATTGAAAGGTATTGGAGCTATAGGATGCCACAATCACCTTTATTCCAGTAAACCATGATGTTGATGGATATTGCATTGTATTCAAACCCATGAATAACTCTCTGCTGATTTCAGATTGTGCTGGGTTGAAGGATTTTTTTAAAGGTGGTAATCCCTGTCTTTCTGACCACAATGGGGTAGCAGGTTTCCAAATAACAAAGGTTCTGATTGAAACAAAAGAGCATCCCAACAACAGGAACTGCAAGCAGCTGTGGTTCTGTAGCAAGGTGTCAAAGTATCAGGAGGTAAATCTACGTTGATGTTAGTATGAAAAATACAAATGACTATGAGGCCAAGCACCAGTTTTAGCAATGGACTGAAATGAAAATCAGGAGCTATGATGGAGAGTTATCCAAGCACAGGTAAGAATAGAAAAAGAAGCAACTTTCCTGCATCCTTACATGGATCTCTATGGATTATATTTAATGGCCAGTCTCCAAATACTCAAGATAATAGATGTTGGGTCAGTGTCAATTTCTAGAACCCACTTGGTCACTCTTGTGAGAAAATGGGTGAGTGGAGATCCTGGAGCATTGCAGATGCCCACTTTCAGTGGCTTGGTATTTGGCAAATGGGACTTTTCACATGGCAGATCTTCAGTGGTCAACCATGGGGGGTGGGGCTGCGCCAACCTCTGAATTACTATAGCAGAGTAGGTGAGAAAGGAATTCACTTTTATGGCATGTTCAGTATTCACACAAAGCCTTACATCCTGTACATAAAATTTCTGATTTAATCCTCGCATCCAAACTTTGAGGCAGCTATAATAAGCTAGTGAGTAAAAGAGCAAGGTATGTGCTAAATCCACAGTCTGTGTTAATTCTTCTACAGGACATATATCTTATCTTTTCTTCTTCTTGTGACAACTGTATCTTAGTTTTATATTGTTGTGTAACAAATTAACATAAATGTACTGACTTAAAACAATATACATTTATTAGCTGGTTATCTTTCAGCTTTTCACAAGGCCTCACCAGCCACATTCATTTCTGGAGCAAAAGATTCTTTTTCTCCAAGCACTAGTGGTTGTTAGTAGAATTCAGTTTCTTCTTGCTATGAGCAGGGTGCTTTTTCTCAGTCCTAGAGACCCCCACAGAGTCCTTGCTATGAGGCTTTCTCCCAAGCCCTTATAAAACATGAGAGCTTAAAATTTCAAAATTAGCAAGGGAGAACCTCTGTTTCTCTAATTTTTATCCTTCTAAGATAAAGTATTAAGTACCCTAATCAAGGGTCTGTATATCTCATCATCTTTGTTAAATTCCAGGGGTTAGAAGCAAATCATAGATTCTGCTCCCACCCCCAACACTCAAGGGCAAGGATGAGGGTCCCCTTAGGGTATGTTAGCTACTTTTAGTAACATTATTAATGTCTTTGTGACTCTTTTAATCACATTTGAAATGGGAGTGCATGCTTTATGTACATAATACAAAAGTAATACAATTCAAATCTGTTTATTGATGGAGAAGTTGTCAGGTCTTACCACTTATTTTGCCTAACTAAACCATGATCAGATTGATGAGCTGCTTCAGTGATATGATTTATGATTTGATAAAGATTTAAAAGTAGTTACCTTCTACTAAAACTCTTCAGTTTGTCATCTTGTTTGAAATTTTAATAAATAGAAATTAGTTTTGAGTCACAGTGATTTCTTTTTAAAGAAATGTAAGATTTAGAAATGATCAAATATTGATAACTTGGTATGATTTAGTTTAATCACATTGACTACTTCTTAACTTCCCCTTTAAACCAACAGTATGAGTAAATACTGCTCGATGGGGAAAAGGATAAGTGATTTTGAAACACCAAAGTCATTGCAAAGGACATTAAAATAATTGGGGTGGTGCTGCCTGAGGGAGGGATTTGAGCAAGTAGGGGACACTGTGTAATAGGAAAATGTGTGTGTGAAGAACCATGGGAAGGAAGGAGACAAAGTGAGAAGAGAGTTGGGAGCCTGTGTGTTACATTTTGTATTATAAGGCCTATCATATTGATATGTAGTGCAAGCTTATCATACTCATTAGTTAGGATTTTGGATCACAATCAACTCTGGTTAATTAAAACAATCACAACAAACAACAACAACAAAAAAAGGAGGGGAGTGGGTGGAAGAATATTAGGTAGCTCTCAAAGTGGAAGAACAGCAGCTCAGTGCTGGAGAAGCTAGGAACTCTATTGCAGCTCTGGGAATCTCTTCAAGGTACAACATTGGAATTAATTAGCTACCAGTGTGATTGGAAGTTTTTTGGCTCACAGGTTACTTTCAGGGATGGGTATCAGAATGTTGTTTACTTTTTGTATCTGCCTTTTGGATAAATGTTGATCAGGCAGTACACTTTGATGGGCAGTTTTGTTGCATTTACATGCAACTGCAAAAGGCAACATTTCAGAAAAGAAAGTATATCAGAAGGAGGTGGAAATGAACATGAATGAACAGTATTAAAAGCTATGAACTAAAACATGACTTAGAATTTTAATTTCAAAATAATTCAGAACTGATTTTAGTTTTTACCCATTAATGAATCCATATGCTTTTGAATTCATCTATTTTTCTGGCAATATTCCTAGTATTGGGAATATATAATATCTTTGCCCTTATGGAGCTTACATTCTAATATAAGAAAGAGATAGTAACCACAATTGGTATTTATTTTTATTGTTGGGGGATCATTGAGGGTACAAAGGGCTAGGTTATACTTGCCTTTGCTGGGTAAAGTCCCACTAACAATAGTGTCCCATTCCCAAGGTGTGTGTCACACATTGTGACTCCACATCCCCTTCCTCCCTCCCTCTCTCTGCTCCCCTTTTCTCTTCCCCTCCACCATGTATTAGCATCAATTGTCATCATATCAGAATTGAGTACATTGAATTCTTGCTTCTCCATTCTTGTGATGCTTTACTAAGAAGATTGTAATTTCTACTCCATCTGAATTAATGCAAAAGATGTAAAGTCACCATCCTTTTTTAGGGGCTGAATAGTATTCCATGGTATACGTATAGCACAGCTTATTAATCCATTCCTGGATTGGTGGGCATTTAAGTTGTTTCCACATTTTGGCAAATGTAAATTGAGCTGCGATAAACAGTCTAGTGCAAATTTCCTTATGATAAAATGATTTTTTTCTTCTGGGTAGATGCGCAGTAATGGGATTGCAGTATCAAATGGGAGGTATAGTTTGAGTTCTTTGAGGATTCTCCATACTTCTTTCCAAAAGGGTTATATTAGTTTGCAGTCCCACCAGCAGTGTAAAAGTGTTCCCTTTTCACCATAACCAAGCCATCATCTGTGGTTTTGAGTCTTTGTGACGTGGGCCATTCTCACTGAGGTTAAGTGATATCTCAGGATAGTTTTGATTTGCGTTTCTCTGATGATCAGGGATAATGGCATTTTTCCAAATCTTGGTTAGCCATACATCAGTCTTCTTTGGACAAGATTCTATTCATCTCACTTGCCCATTGACATAAGGATTGTTGGATTTTTTTTGTTGCTTAATTTGAGTTCTCTGTAGATTCTAGTTATCAAGCTTGTGTTTGCTTCATAATATGCAAATATCTTTTCCCATTCTGATGGTTGTCTATTTGCTTTGGTTGTTGTCTCCAGTAACTGCAGTTGTTATCATGTCAGTTAGTGTTAAGTGCAAGGAAGAAAAACCAATGCCAAATAATGGATAGAGCATAATGAAATATCAAAGAAGTTAGATAATTTAAAAAAATGATATAGGTAACCAGTTACATATCTTGAAAAAGTGATTCTAGGCAGAAGATTGCAAACATGATTTGCAAATAGAAGGAAAAAAATCCCTAAAAATACAAATTGGCAAGGAAGCCATTGTGGTGAAAAGTGCAGAGGTCGGGGAATAGTTGTGGAAATGAGGCTTCAGTAGTAGCCAGGAACCAGGTAACGTGGGTGTAATTGGTACATTGTGGTTTACATGGCAGAGTCGTTGTGTGGATGGTTGACTCTGGGTGCCGGGAGGAGATCAGAGGAGATCTGTCAAGCTGCCCTGAAATTGATGTAGGTGAAAAATGACGGTGACCTGTGTTCTGTGTTCAGGAGTTAGATTTGATTTGTAGAACTTGATTTTACTTTCTTCGTAAGACATGAGCAGGGTAGGATTGATAGCCCATGACAAAAATCAGATTCTCTGCTCCATTGGACCACTAACATAATGCAGAGTGCTGGGAAATTCATGTGATATTCTCCTATGTTGTTATGTGATTGTATTGTCAACACCAGCTTTTAAAGTGCAATTATAAAATACTTTGATAAAAATAATTGGTTTCTTCATAAATGACTAATTTCTGAAAAAAAAAAAGATATTTGTGTGTATTTGTGGGAGTTGTGAAAAGGGTAGAAGAGAGGAACTTATAAATGAGCTGTGAAAAGCAGTTTAGGGCCCTCTGAGAAAACTTGGCCCAATTGTTTTTTCTTCTACTTTCTCCAATTAAAGATGCTTCCTTTGAGAGAATGAGGCATCTGAAGATCATTATGTTTCAGTGGAGCAGTGATGCAAAGCCACTTCTGAGAAATGACCCAGAGGAATTGCTCCCTGGAAGAACATTAGGAAGATTTTTTTCCTTTTAAATTCAGGCTGTTTAAAATCCAAATGCAATATGATTCTTATACTGTTGTCCTCTGGTAAAATAGCATATGATGAGGAATTGCAATCTCAGACTATATTTAAGGGCTATATGCACTTTACCTGGTGGGGATATTAACTCTGTAAAAATATAGTGTTTTGGAGGAAAACCTCATTGAAACGGAAGCTAAAAGGGAAGTTAGATTAATAAAGAATGATGTGAATACTGAAAGTAATTTGAATTCCTGACAAGCAATAGTGATAATTTATGATATAAGAATAACAACCAAAAGAAGAGAATTATTTGTGTTAAGCAGATGAGCTAGCAAGGGACAGAAATTAAAAACTCACTGACAGTATATTGTTATTATAAAAAGAAATAACACTGAATCTTGATGTGTGGCAGTTAGAGTCGTAATGATATTTGGAGTATACATATCACAAAATGCTTGGGTTTTGAATTCAGAATTGAATTTTAAACTGGATTTCTTCAGTTACTAGTTGTGTGATCTTGGGCCAATTTCTACCTCTTGATATTCAATTCACTAATCTATAAAATGGACATAATTATTATTCTCATAGGTTCATTTCTGTTGTGAAGCCTAAACAAAGCTAGAAAGGTAAAGCCCCCAAAGTATTACTTGGTCCATCTCTCCTTTTTCCCAAAGAATTTTACATATAATGGTTGTTTTTTACAAGAAATTTTACTATTAACATATATTTGCCATAGTTGAATTATAAAGGGGTTCCTAGTATCTTAGAATAACAATATCTCCCATTTTTCTTCATTCAAGGAAGAATATACAAATTTCTCTTATAATTTATGAATAAATAATAGCTATTATTCATCATATATTTGCATTGGTTTACAAAATTGCTGGTGATATTTTCATACTGGAGTTTAAGAAACTATTACTCAGTCACAGATTAAACAGTATTTAAAAAAATGTATCTTTATACCTTTGTTCTATGGTTTGGAAATAAACAAATGTCTTTTATTGTAATATTATTTTTTTCATTGCTAGATATATTACTGCAGCATAGATATAAATGTCAAATCTGAAACTTCTTGTTTTGGGTGGCTTTTTTTTTTCATTTCAAGTGAGAATTTTTTTATCATAAAATATTTTACTAAGTATATTATATCATGTGTTATACAGATTTAATGACATAGTGGAACACAAAACATTTCAAAAATATTTCTTGTAACAAAAAATAAAAATTGCATAATTTCACTAAAAGTGTTACTTGCCTTTCTGGTACAATTGTTTATTCTTATAGACTATTAAGTCATCTTAAAAGTGCGATCTTTATCAGAAGGACTTAGTTTCACATACATGCAATTTTGCCTCAAATGTGAGCAGAATGCTTTTATACTCTAGGATTTATCTCATCATATGAGGACCATTTTAGAGAGATTTAGGGAAAAAGTCCAGGCTCAAGCTGTTGCCAGAATTTCTCTCTTATGCTGAGTCCTTGTTGCAGTTGTCATTGTTGTTTTAGCTGACCTGGGCCAGGTTCGAACCTGCCAGCCTTGGTCTATGTGACTGGTGCTGTAACCACTGTGCTACGGGTGCTGAGCCTGCCTCACATGTTTTGATGCTCTGTTGTTATGTGAGTACACATGAAGGATTGTTATGCCTTCTTGGGTATTGAACCCTTTATCATTATGTAATGATCCTCTTTATTCTCTTTCTTTGAAGTCTGCTCTGTCTGAAATTAATAGAGTTACTACAGTTTATTTTGATTATTGTTAGCATAGTGTATCTTTATTCCTTTGCTTTTAAACTAAATGTGTCTTTCTATTTAAACTAGGTTTCTTATAGATAACATAATAGGATCTTGGTTTTTGATCCAAGACTATTGATATTTAGACTATTGATATTTAAAGTGATTATTAATATAGTTAGCTTAATATTTACTGTATTTGTTACTGTTTTCTACTTGTCCTTATTCTTTGTTCCTATTTTTGTATTTCACACTTTTTTCTGCCTTTTCCTTTTTTAAGAGAGAGAAAAGCAACACTGTCGCTGAAGCTGGAGTCTAGTGGTACAATCATAGCAGCCTATTGTACCTTAACCTCCAACTCCTTAGTTCCAGTGATCCTCTCATCTCAGTCTCTCAAGGAGCTAGGACTGTGTGTTTCACCAGACTCAGTTAATTTTTAATTTTATGTTGCCCAGCTTGGTCTTGAACTCTTTGGCCTCCCAAAGTGCTGGAGTTACACATGGAAGCCACTATGCCTAGCCCTTTTTGTGGTTTTAACAGACCATTTTGTATGTTTCATTTTTCCTTCTTTCTTATTGTACCAATTATACTTCAATTTTTTCTTTTTTTAGTAGTCATTCTAGAGTTTGCAATATACATTTACAACTAAAGGCTCCTTTCAAATAACACCATGCTATTTCACATGTAGTACAAATAGCATATAATAACAAAATATTACTAATTTCTTCCTCCTATCCCTTGGATTTTTGCTGTCATTTATTTCACTTATGAATAAGCATACAAAGGCACACACACACACGTATACTTGCATATATAATTTAATACATTTTGTTATTTTGAAATTAAGAATAAGGAAATATCTGCTCAGCGCCAGTAGTACAGTGGTTACAGTGCCAGCCATGTGCACCAAGGCTGGTGGGTTCGAACCTGGCCCAGGCCAGCCAAACAATAATGACAAGTGCAACAAAAAATAGGTGGACGTTGTGGCAGGCACCTGTAGTCCCAGCAACTTGGGAGGCTGAGGCAAGAGTATCACTTAAGCCCAAGAATTTGAGATTTCTATGAGCTGTGATGCCATGGCACTGTACTGAGGGTGACATAGTGACATCTCAAAAAAGAAAAAGAAAAAAAAAGAATAAGAAAATAAATATTTATATTTTACCTTATTCATTCTATGATACTCTTCCTTTCTTTATGTAGATTAGAGTTTCTGATCTAATATAATTTTTCTTCTCCCTGAAAAACTTATTTTAGCATTTCTTGCAAGTCAGGCATACTGCCAACAAAGTCCTGTACATTTCATTTGTCTATCTGAGAAAATCTTTATTTCTGTTTTACTTCTGAACGATAATTTTGCAAGGTACAGAATTCTAAGTTGGTAGGTTTTCTTTTCTCTCTTAATACCTTAAATAGTTCACTTCAGTCTTCTTGCTTGTGTTTTTTTTCTGAGAAGTCAAATGTACTTCTTTCCTTTGCTCTTCTAGAGGTGTTTTCTTTGTCTTCTTTTAAGATGTTTTTCGTCTTTGATTTTTTCTTTATCTTTGATTCTGAAGTTTGAATATAATATGCCTATGTGTAGTTTTGGGTGCATTAACCCTTCTCGATGTTCTCCAAGCTTCCTGGATCTGTGCTTTGGCATCTGATGTTAACTTGGGGAAAGTTATTATTTCTTCCAATATTGCTCTCTTTCTTCCTCTGTTTCCTCCTCTAGTATTCCCATTTCATGTATGTTTCACCTTTCGCAGTTATCCTGCAGTTTTAGATTCTTTTTTTTCTCCATCTTTTTTCTCTTTGCTTTTTAGTTTTAGAATTTCTATTATAATATCCTTAAGATCAGAAATGCTTTCCTCAGCTGTGTCCAGTCTACTAATGAATCCATCATAGGCATTCTTCATTTCTGGTATAGTGTTTTTGATCTGTAGCATTTATTTTTTGTTCTTTCTTAGAATTTTAATCATTCTTCTTATACTATCCATTTATTCTTGTATAATGCCTGATTTTTCCAATGAAAGCCCCTAGCATATTAATCATAATTTTTAAAAAATCCTGATCTGATAATTCTAATGTTCCCATCATATCTGATTTCAATTCTGTTTCTTGTTTGGTCTTTTAAATACTTTTATACTCTTTGGAAAGGTGGATCTGATGTACCAAGTAAAAGGAATGAAAGTAAATAAATAGGCCTTTAGTAACATGGTGGTAGGTGTGGGGAGAAGGGAAGTATTCTATACTCCTATGGTTAGGTCTGACTCTTGGTGAGCCCTGCCCTTGAACTATGCATGTCATCAATGCTTTTCCATTTGTCCCTCTCCCCTGTAAGTGGGACAGCATGGATATGGGAGGCTGGAATTGGGTATTTCCCTTCTCCAAGGTAAATTTGGTTCAGATAAAACCCCAGTAGTTAGGTTCTATAAAAATAGTTTCTTCTAAGGGTGAACCTTGTTAAGAAAGACAGATCCTTTTGCTGGGTCCCTCTGGAGGTTGATATACTCTTGCTCTTGGTCCTAAGTGCCAGGAATGAGCACTGGTGCCTACCTGATGACAGAGCATACATACAAAGCAGTCACCAGCACATACATTTATTGTAGAACAAGGGCAAACTAACTGTAAAGAGAATATGTCTTGAAGAGCCAGACAAGTCTAAGTCCTCCCATAAAGTGGAGAAGAGACCCTGAGTCTGAACACATACTGTTCTTTATAAGCCATCAGGCTATCTAGTTTGTCCCTGCCCCCAAGGATTGGCTGTTGACTCCTGTTTTGTGGAGTAACTGACAGGTTGGAGTTACATAACAAACTTCTCAAAACTTTTAAGACTTCCCTTAACCTTCCCAAAGAACTCATTTGCAATTTTAATTATATGATACTGGACCCTGTGGGTCCAGGTCAGTGTAATGTCACTAGGGGCTCCACACTATGTTTCCACTGGAAACAGACCTTACACTAACTTGGTTCCTACTCTCTGCCCTTAGCCACGCCCTGTAGCCACACCCCTTTGTCTTCAGTCCTATCGTAGCTGGGCCTTACCTGTCAAGTAGAGAAGCTGGGGACCAAAAGGGCATTTCTCCCTTCATCAGTCATAAAGAGACAAAACTGGGGGCTGAAGTGGCCCCAGAGGGCCCAGAGGGTCATGCCTGGCTGTGGCAGCAGAGGCGCTGCCAGGGGAGAGCCTGCTGCGCTGAGGGAGTGTTGGGATCAGGTTGGCATGTTCTGGCTCTGGGTGAGAGGAGGTGGCACCCAAGCCAGTCCAGCACTTCCCAATACTTTTAAAAAATGGTTTATTGTCTCCTCCCCTTGGAGAAACCTGAGAGGATTTTTCTCCTGTATTAGTTATGAGGACCTGATAAGCATCTGTACATAAAACTCTTTAAAGGACGAACCCCCGTCCCCATGACTGAGTACCTCTGGAGAAGGAATTCTTTTGTCAAAGAAATGAGCTCTGTACATATTTCTATTCTGTTCTTCCCCCATTATTTTTAGTGTCTTTGTGAACACTCCTTCAAAATTCTTCCTGAAAACTATGGCTATGGGGAAATTCATCAGTCTTTTTCAGTGTGATTTCTTCCTATATTTTAATGTTTAGGAACTTTTTATTAACTAGGGAGGCCTCACCCTCTGAAAGTCCGGTAATTTCAGTTTTTGAAATAAACTGACAATAGACAGATTAACAATAGAAAAGACTTATAAATTTATTATGTGAATATACAGAGAAGTCTCACAAAGTATAAAACTCAAATATTTGCAATATTATAACATGACATACTACAATGTGTACTTTTGTGTTATTACTAATATAAATTAATAATGTAGAATACAACCTAACTTCATTTTTTCTCTTTATAGAACTAATGTTACATTTTAATTGTATGTGTGCGTGCGTATAAATCCTAAAATCAATATTATTATACTTTAAACAATCATTTTTTAAATGTGGGTTCACCTGCATTTTTAATATTTTCATTTCTTTTTAACTTTTCCCTCCTGAAGTATAACCTTTAATTTTTATAATTTTTTTTTTTTTTAGTGTAGACTGCTGACGGCAAATTCTTTCAGGTTTCATTTGTTTGGAAAATGCCTTTATTTCCTCTTGGTTTTTGAAAAAATGTTTTTGCTGTTTATGAAATTCTAGATTGGCAGTAATTTTCTTTTACAACTGCATGGCTTTGTTTCAACAATGAACTCAGTTATCAGATTCATTGTTACTCCTTTGAAAGTAATGACGTTTTTACTTAAACTTTCAAGATTTCTATTTTTCCTGATTTTTAAAGATTTGCTATGATGTGCCTGGAATTTTATTTTTTCTCACCTTTAGGTTTATCATTATTGGAGTTCAGGATTGATGTTAATCTTAAAGTCAGTTTTTCAGTTTTATAAAATTATTAACCATTAGTTTATCAAACAGTCCTCTAATAAGCCCTTTCTCCTTTCTTCCTGTAATTTCACTTACCAGCACTTAGCATCATGTCCTATATAGTATCTTTTTTTAAAACTTGCCAACATTTTGTCTCATTATGCTTCAATTTTTGCATTTTCTTTTGCTCTTTTTCGTGTTCACCAATTCTTTTTTTTAGCTGAGCTTACCTGGGATGTTAATCTCATTCACTGAGTTCTTAACTTCGGTTGTGCTTTTAACATTTCTGAAAACGTTAATGGACTCTTAACCCTATTGAACCACCGCCCTCCCTTCCCATCCTTCTCCCCTTCCCTTCTTCATGCTGGGCTATAGTTGTGATTCATCTCTCATATGAAAGTGTGACGGATTATAAATTAGTTTTATAGTAGTACTGAGTACATTGGATTTTTTTTTTTTTCATTCCTGAGATACTTTGCTAAGAGGAATATTTTCCAGCAATTAATCTATTAATAATTTTCATCAGTACAGTAGGCCTAGTTCCTTAGGTTGACCATCTCCATATGTTGACCAGTTTGTTGCAGTCTCTTGGTGTGGTATGTGTATATTTTTGTGAATTACTATGAATAGGATTATTTTGTCATTTTATAACTAAGCATAAAATGTTATAGTATATATGAAAATTATTTAATGAGGTGTATATGTATTTGTAACTGACTGTCTAACTGAACACATTAATTTTAGCATATTTCAACTTATTTTCTTTTATTTATTTTTAAGTAACCATAATGCTATCTGGGAATAATTGTAATTTTATCTCTTTTTCAGGTAGATAGATTTATTTTAGTTTATCATCTCAATGCATTAAATAGAACATTGAAAATAGTATTAAATAATTGTGATAATATTGAGTAGCTTTTTATTGTATTTTGTTGTAATAGTATGCTTCTAGTGATTTAGCCATACTGTGTGATGTTGGCTCTTGGTTTAAAGATGGAAAAATATGTTAAAGTCAAAGCATTCTTGTCAAAAAGTCTTGAAAGTTTAACTTGCAACTTTATAGCTATATGATTATAAATAATTTATCTAACCTGAGTTAATTTTTTAAATGATTATAAATTTACCCAGTTCCCAGGATTTTTGTGAAACTTAAAAAGAATGAAGTATATAAATATATAGGGTTGTGCCCATGTTGGGTGAGATAAACACATATACATGTGCACACAACACGTCTTCACCCCTTTTCTCCCTGCATTATGCCTTAACAGGAGAAATTTTATAGTATATCTGCTGTACTTACTAGCCATCTAGTTTCTGGATGGATTGAATACAATGAGAGACACTAGAATGTATCAAGGTGGAAGGAATGTGAGGCCTGAGTTATTTGCCCAGGTCCTTTTCCCCAGTTAGACAAGCTTAGCTGTACCCTCTTCTTGCATGCTTTTCACAGCCTCCCTTCCACAACTATTGGCCTCCAGATGTCAACAGGTCATTTTTAAGTCTAGAAACAATGTTCTGCTGTTTCTTGACCCCAGTTCTAGCTACTGCACCTTTATCCCCTTGGATAACCTCCCTCAGGCTAAGTTATTTACCTTGTAATATTTTGTAATAATTTGTCTCAATTGTTTCTTCTGAGGTATAATCTCTTCTTGTTTGATGAAATGTGTATGTGATTTTATGTAAGTATATGCAACATTTCCAAACTCTCTAGAGTAATGCTATTCCCAATCTCTGCTGTTTAGTACCTACCTGCTCTGTTGTACCCTAACCCCAGTTAGGCCAAAGCATCTATGGTTCTCTGACATGGCTGCTCTTTCTTGTGCCTGTGCTGATTCTCTTCCTTCTGCTTTGAACATGACTTTTCCTATTCATTTTCCTATTTCTTCCATGAAGCCTTTCTGATATACCAGGTAACAGTCTGGTTATCCTTTTGAGCCTCCAAATATAGACTTCCATTATAAACTTTTCTCTTTTAATACCAGAATAGTTTATTATATTTGTATGAAAAAATGCCATACTTTTATTACTAAACTGTAATCTGGTAGAAGGTAGGACCTTGTCTCTTCATCACTGTGTATTCTGTGCCTTGCATATAATTACTAATACATGGGTATAGTAGATACTACAGAAATATTTATATAGTAAATGAATCTAGCTTTTATCATTAGGAGTTACTTCACATAGTTAATGTTAGAATTGGAATGTTATGGAAAAAGTTGTAAGCTACAGTGATTCAGAAGTTACATTTAAGGTGAAAATAAGGTCTTATGTATTTTTACTGCTCCGATGTTTTTCTCACTGAGTTGACACTTTGCTTTTGTAATACCAGAAGGAATTCCATAGAGGTCAAACCTGACTGGGACCTCCAGTTTGAGCAGTCTGAAATGACTATTGACTCCTTTCCCAGTAATAGTAAAGTAGATGAAGGAGGTAGAAGAAAATGTAATCTTTACACTTATTTTAAAAGCAGTAATATGCTTACTTCTGATAGTGGCCTGATACAATGTAAATTTGATTTTCTCTATGGAGTTCATTTAGAGCTGAGTGAGGTATTAATAAATATTTATTGACTATTATACAAATAAGAATCCAGTCTTCTAAAAGGACTTTTTACAGTGGAAAATGTTCCTATTAAAAGAAGGGAACATATTTTGGCCTGTAATTATGATGGTAAAGGTCAAAGATACAGTTGAACTGTTTAATTATAGAAGAGGAAATAGTATTGATGGAAGAGGAAAATACTCCACTTCATCAGTAGTTAAGCAGATACAAATTAAAAGCATATGGTAAGTAAAAGTAGAGAAATAGGATAATTCTTGCCTGTTTCTTGCTTATAGCTGGAAAACATTAAATCAGTCTTCACTGAGTCTGTGAGTTGCAGGTTTGTTATATATGTTCTTAGGTCATGGAAGTTTTCTTATATTCCTACTTTATTGAGATAAAAAAAAAATTATAAATGGATGTTGAATTTTTTCAAATGCTTTTCTGCATCTATTAAAATCATCTTAGGCTTTTTCTCCTTTTCCTATTCATATGGTTATTACATTGATTTTTAGATTTTAAACCCATTTTGTAATCCAGGTAAACTTGATTGGGTTACAGTGTGTAATATATTTTACATATTAAAAGATTGAATTTGGTGATATTTTGTTAAGAATTTTCAATTGTTCTTTCTTAATATATTGGCCTATACAGTTTTATTTTGTGATTACATCTTTACTTTTTTCTAGCTTTAACATTAGAGTAATACCAGTCTTATTAAATGAGTTGGAAGGTTTTCCCATTTCTATTTTTTCAGAGAACTTAGGTAAGATTGATATCATTTATTTTTTAAATGTGTGATGGTAAAAATGTTTGTGCATAGAGTTTTTTTAGGATAATTTCCAATTATAATTCAATTTCTTTAATTAATAAAACATAAGCCAACATTTCTATTTCTTCTTTGCCCAGTTTTAATTTATGATTTAAAATAACTCTTTCTTTGAAATCTAAATTGTCAAATTTATAGGCATACACTATAATGTTTACTGTTCCTTTAATATTCATGGATTGAGATGATATCCTCTTTTTCATTTCTGAATTGCTAATTTTTGTCTTTTGTTATTTTTTTTATCAGTCTAGCTAGAAGCTTATGAATTTCAGAACCAGAAACTTCTAGTGTTTGAGATACAATTATAACTCATTTAAGGATATGATGGTAAAAATGCACATGTATTGCCCATTTCCATGGAAATTACGGTGTCATGAAGTAGTCAGATAAGAAGCAAGTAAAAAGGTAAATACCTAGTCAGAACTTTTCTGAAATGCTGTGAATGGGATATGCGGGGTGCTTTGATAGAGAATAATAACAGGAGTGGAATCAAGGAAGACGCTTTCTGAGGTGGAAATAATTAAGCTGAAGTCTGAAGAGTGACAAAGAGCCCTCCTCAGAATAACACAATGCAGGGTGTCTGGACAGAAAGAACATCTCGTATGTGGATCCCAAAGTGAGAATGCTGTGAAGAGGGTTCAAATAACAGAGAAGAAGGCAGCAGAGCTTGGTGGGGATACCAGGCAGCATTCAGTTTAAGTGGGGGGTTGTGTAACTACCATGTCTGACTTACTGGATAGGGACATAAGCACATGTAAACAAATATTAATGAAGCAGCACGGCAAGTTCTACAATAGAGGTATCAGCCATAGCCAGGGGTCAGCTTGCTTTCCTTTTAAACATTAAGATAGTAAATATGGCTGTTTTAACTTCTCATCTACGCATTATGGTGCAGAATCAACCATAGTAAATAAACAAATGAATGAGTCAGTGTTCCCCAAATAACTATTCACAAAATATTCAGTGGCTGGTTTTGGCTCATAGGCCACACTTTCTTACCTCTGAACGTAAACCAAGAGTTTTTGCTTCTAATTCTGACTCAAGATAAAAATCACAGAGTTGAGAGTTCAGGCAGAGTTTTGAAGGGACAGATTTTTTTTTTCTTGGTAAAAATATCAAGAGATCAGTATGCCAGGCAGAGAAAAGCACAAGGCCATACAAGGAAATATGTTATTGCTTGCTGGAGCAGCACAGAATGGGGTGTATTTAGACAGCAGCATGCATATGAGTGAAGTTGTGACGCAGAGACACAGAGAAAGATCAGCAATGAGACCACAGGTGGGAGGTCTGAAGAACATGCCAAGGCATTTGTGCTGTGCTGAAAGGTGTATTTTTAAAGTATTTCATCACTGTGTTGACATTTAGATGTTGAAGACATTCCTGTGAAGGATGAATTGGAAGTAGACAAAAGTAGAAGTACTTTTCTTGTCAAAAATCCCTAAGGGATTCTTATTTCTTGTCAAGTAAGTCTAAACTTCTATTGATATCAGGTCTTCTAGAATTTTCACCCATAACCTCAGTCAAATTTCATTTGTTTTCATTTCCCCAAGGTAGAAGCCCATCCCTTAGAGTAATTTTCACATAGTAATCTGGCTTCTATGATCTAATGGATCAACTGTTCTGGTTTTTTAATTTAGGAAGCATTTCTAGATGTTTTCTCAGACTATTTTCTCCCACTCTGCTTCTCTTTTGTTGACTGATAACCATAGTTTGGGAAACTAGTTACATGAGATTTCATTTGTGCTTTGATCATATGTATCTTTCTTATGTATCACCAGGATTATAAACTTCTGAAGCAGAGAAATCGTGGCTTCCTGTGATGTGTTTGTCCTAATGCTGAAAATGCTCAATAAACACATTAATTGAGACAAATATCAATAACATTAAAAATTCTACCTGAGCACAAGCTAATGCAAAAATCAGCTTAGAAACCTGACCAATGCTTTCATTAAGATTTCTAGAATGCTTTCCTATTATTTATTATTTATACATGAATTATTTGTACCTTAAAACCTTATAGTAATAGACTGAATATTAAGTTTTACACCTTCTGTTTTTAGAAGCTTTTTTAACTTTTATACAGAAAGAAGTGTTCTGCCTTGAATACTTAGTTATGAAGCTATAGTAGGAGAGGATATTGAGTAGAATAGTGCAGCTGACACAAATATAAGTTACATACCAATGCGGGGAGGTGGGGCTCAGGGCTTGACCCTATGGAAGGGTTTTTTTGTACATTTGTTTAAACCAAATAACAGAAAATGCAAAAACAAATTATCTGTGGTGGTCAGTCTCTGAGCTCCCATTGGTAGGCAACTGTTTCAACATTATGTATATTCTCTTAGTCCATTTAAGTTGCTATAGCAAAATTCTTTAGACCGGGTAGCTTCTAAACAATAGAGTTATTAGTACAGTTCTGGAGGCTGGGAAATCCAAAGGTGAAGGTCTCAGCAGATTTGATGTCTGGTGAGGACTGGCTTTCTGATTGATAGATGGCACCTGTACGTCATTACATGGTGGTAGGGGCAGGTCAACTCTCTGGGACCTCTTTATAAGGATACTAATCCCATTTATAAGGTGTCCATCTTCATGTTTTAATCACCTCTCAAAGGCACCACCTTCTCATACCTTCACTTTGGAGATTAGGTTTCAATATGTGAATTTTGGGGAAGACACACACATTGAAACTATATGAAAATGTACAGCTGAAATATTTTTTCTGAGTCCATAAGTTACTTTCCACCTTTACAAATGGAGTATATAATGTAATTAAGAGCCATAAGCATTTTGTTTTCTTTTTGGAAATAGAAATGTCATATTCAGAGAAGACTGATTCAAACAGAAAATTATGAAAACTTCTTACAGAATACACACTTAAAAAAAAGTCCTGGTGATACAAGTTTCACCTCTAGGGCATCATTTTTGTTTTCATCTTGTTTGTCAGTCTCTGGCTGCACATGAACAAGTCATCTTCTGTCATTGCTGTGGAAATGTGATTAGGTCATGATCAGTTAGACAATATTTACAATCCTTTGGGTTGGGTATTGCAGACTTTTATTCTTCCTTGAAAAGAGTGAAGTCATTAGTCACCAATGAAGCCTCCTTTTCCTGGGAAATGGTGGTCAGAGAAATATTATCTCTGTGCCTGTTTCCCCACTCGACATGAAATAGGGCCTGCACAAGAGTGGGGCCATCGCTGATGCTGATTGCTCCTTCTCTGGCCTAGTGCTGTTGAGTTTATGTAAACTGAGACAACAGATGGCCATTATCCCAGTAGTTTTAGGTCCCAACAAGTCACAGCTAGGAGAATGATAATATTGTCCCAGCTTATTTGACTTCCTGAGTCACAAGCGTTCTTCAGACTTGGGGTGGCTACTC
Organism: Loris lydekkerianus; assembly: GCA_963574355.1. Classification (NCBI taxonomy): domain Eukaryota; kingdom Metazoa; phylum Chordata; class Mammalia; order Primates; family Lorisidae; genus Loris; species Loris lydekkerianus. The sequence continues at coordinate 2,800 of CAUYPK010110797.1, read as the reverse complement.
TCTTAGTAGGTCCTAATGTTTCTTGGTAGAAAGGTTGTACTTTCCTTACAGCAAAGCTGCTTCACTATAAGCTGCTCCTACCAATTAGGTGCAATTCAGGAAGAAACCAGGATAATATTGTTCAATGTTCCTTATTAAACATATTTCTGTCTCTTAAGCACTGAGGGTGAGCCCAGAGTAAACTCATAATTCCCTTCCCACACACCCACTTGACAGCACACAGGCAAATATATTTCATAAAATACTGAGTCAATGCAGCTAATTCTCGTTATTTTTGGTTGTTATGGTCTATATTGGCCTAAGGAAAACACAGGGTTAAATCCTTTGAAAACCTCTAGTTACATTTGCATGACCTGATCAGTATATAATCTACTTTTGTGTGTGCTTCTGTCTAGAGACATTTTATTTATTGTATACTGGTGGTGTATTAACATTGAACTCATAGCCAGTAGTGCTAATTCATGCCTGGATGAATGAAACATAGATATCTAACATACATATTTTTCTTCACAAGGCACATCACAGTCTTCTTGCACTTGGGATCACTAGGTAGCATGCTAGCACTATATTTGGGCCATTTTTACACAGTTTAATCATCAAAAAAAGGCACAAAAATACAAAAAACATGTCAGTGAATAGACTGTAAAAAGGACACTTATTTACATGAGCTGAATACTGCATTTTTCAAACTCAGTGGGGTCCCATGCAGTTGGTAATTCAGCATTTTCACCCTTGTGCCATGTCTACAAATCATTATGAAAACACCTTGGTATTGATCATTGGGTTTCAAATAAATTTTAGAGGGTAGGTGAATTCACAAATGCAGAATCTGCGAATAATGGGGATTGTGTGTATTGTGTGTGTGAATGCAAAACAGTTTGAGGGCTGGGGTCTCAAAGTTTCCCACAATTCATTTATTGTAACTGATTTTGATTGAAGTGTGATTTAATGAATCTTCTATGAAATAGTAAACAACTTTCCCAATCCATTTATGACTTTCTTTCCCACTATCCACATGAACTCTGCCATCTTTTTTTCTGTCTGATTTTTAGAGCCTTTTATTATTTATTTAATTTTTATTTTTTATTTTTAGTTAGTTTTTTTTTTTTATTAAATCATAGCTGTGTACAATAATGCAATCATGAGGCACAATGTGCTGATTCCATATATAGTTTGAAATATTTTCACTGAACTGGTTAACATAGCCTTCATGGAATTTTCTTAATTATTGTAGAATATAAGGGTTTGAACTCTGCCATTTTTAATGATGAAAACTACATCCTTTCAATATTAAAATGTCCATTCCACTGGAATAATTGACTGTTTAAACTTCGTTCTTAATTAGTCAGCTTTTTGGAAGTATGACTCAAAGGCGGGGAGGGGTGACATTCTAGGTTCCTTTTTGCTTCTTTATTGACTAGCTCTGTGGTCTGTTTTGTTTGTTTGTATTTTTACCCAATTGTTAAGATTCTTCCTCCCACCCAATAGCTGATAGTCTTTCCCTCTCAGTGTCCAGGAGATGAGATGAGGAGAAAAGGCCATCGTGGGCAGGTAGGATCTAGTGATCTGGACTTGACCTATAGTTGTAGCACCTCTCGTATGTTGCTTTTTTTTTCCTCTGGAATTTTTGTGGGTTTTACTGAGAACCTTCATATGCAGTTATAGAAATATGACCAATGTATCTGCTAGCTATCTGTTGTTATTTCCAGACTTCTTCTTTCCTGACCTTGTATCCTAGGCAAGATCTGTTTTCTCCTAGCTTATTCCCTCTTGAGGTGCCACTGATTCTATGGGGAGAAAAATCATATGTATTTTATTCCCAAGGTCAGCTTTTAAGGCAGTTTTGTTTCTTTCCTTCTGCCCTAAACCCCAGGTGGGGAACCCACCTTCTTGCCTTTCTATTTTTTAAGCACACATCAGACACCAATCCTGTATTTTCTGAAATTTCAGAGGACACATACAAAAACTCTCTGATTAATCTTTTGACGTCATTTTCACTTGAATTGAGATGAAATTGGATATATCTTTCTTTTCTTTGTGGCGAGGATAAAGCTGAAAATACTCTAGCAATGCCTTTCAAGGTATCAGTGTTATTCCTTTATTAATTACACATAAACATTAGCCCACTAGGCAGAACTAGCAGGATAATTTCTTAGTGTGTTCCACTGGCATATTCAATTTTTTAAAAGTCATTAATTTTTTTTTTTTTTTTGAGATACAACCTCACTCTGTCACCCTGGTTAGAGTGCTGTGGCATCATGGTAACACAGCAACCTCAAACTCTTGGGATAAAGTGATTCCCTGGCCTCAGCCTCCCGGGTAGCTGGGATTACATATGCCCACAACAATGCCTGACTAGTTTTTCCATTTTTAGTAGAGACAGAGTCTTACTCTTTCTCAAGCTGGTCTGGAACTCCTGAGCTCAAGCAATCCACATGCCTCAGGATCCTACAGTGCTAAGATTACAGGCATGAACTCCACTCACACACCTGACTCCACCTGTGTTGCATGACTGGACATGTGAAAGAATAGCAGCTTTGCCGTGGGTATAAGCCCGCTCTTGCAACTATTAAGGATAAACAAGAAACAGACTACATAGTATGGGATGGTGTGTAGCAAAGTTCTTTATTTGGGGATTTGATTTTATACACGTACACATTTAATCTATCATCTGTTAGTTTCACCATTACCTCATTTTACCCATCTGAAATTAACTTGTAAGGAAATATCCTGTTACCACATCAACACAATCACTTCTGCAGTAAACATCCTCTTCTAGACACTGACTAATCTCTTGGGC
>CAUYPK010110793.1:0-49533 GCA_963574355.1 Loris lydekkerianus | reverse complement strand
AAAAGCAGAGAGAGGGAAGGAGGGAGGTATGGGGAAAGGAAAAGCAGAGTGAGGAAGGAGGGAGGGATGGGGAAAGGAAGAGCAGAGAGAGGGAAGGAGGGAGGGGGTGAGGAAAGGAAGATCAGAGAGAGGGAAGGAGGGAGGGGTTGAGGAAAGGAAGAGTAGAGAGAGGGAAGGAGGGAGGGGGTGAGGAAAGGAAGAGCAGAGAGAGGGAAGGAGGGAGGGGTGGGGAAAGGAAGAGCAGAGAGAGGGAAGGAGGGAGGGTGGTGGGGCCTTTGTGTGTGTCACACCTTTGGGGGGCAAGACACAATTGCAAGAGGGACTTTGCCTAACAAATGCAATCAGTGTAACCTGGTTTATTTTACCCTCAATGAATCCCCAACAACAACAACAACAACAAAAAAGAAATGAAACCATGTCTCTTTTCAGACCACAAGGCTTTAAAGCTGATGCTCAACTTCGATAAAAATGTTCATCTCCACACAAAGTCTTGGAAACTAAACCTTATGCTGAATGATAGCTTGGTTCAAGAAGAGATAAAAAGGGAAATTGTTAATTTCCTCAAACATAACAACAATGAAGACACAAGTTATCAAAACCTGTAGGATATAGCAAAAGCAGTCTTGAGAGGAAAATGTTTTGTGCTAGATGCCTACATTCAAAAAACAGAAAGTGAGAGCATCAGCACACTCACAAACCATCTCATGGAATTGGAAAAAGAACAATCTAAGCCTAAACCCAGGAGAATAAAATAAATAGCCAAAATTAAATTAGAGTTCAATGAAATTGAAAACAAAAGAATTCAGAAAATTAATGAAACATATAGTTGTTTTTTTGAAAGTAAATTAAATAGATAAACCTTTGGCCATACTAACTAGCAACAGAAAAGTAAAATCTCTAAAACCTTCAATCAGAAATGATAAAGGGGAAATAACAACAGATGCCACAGAGATACAAGATATTATCTCTAAATACTACAAGAAACTCTATGCCCAGAAATTTGACAATGTGGAGGAAATGGATCACTAGTTGGAATCACCCCCTATCCCTAGACTTAATCAAGAAGAAATAGATCTCCTGAAAAGACCAATTTTAAGCACTAAGATTAAAGAAACAATAAAAAATCTCCCAAGAAAAAAAATGCCCTGGTCCAGATGGCTTCACACCAGAATTCTATCAAACCTTCAAAGAAGAGCTTATTCCCATACTGCAGAAATTATTCCAAAAAAATTGAGAAGGAAGGACTCTTCCCCCAATATGTTCTATGAAGCAAACATCACGCTCATACCAAAACCAGGAAAAGACCCAATCAAAAAAGAACTTCAGACCAATTTCACTAATGAATATAGATGCAAAAATTCTCAATAAAATCCTTGCCAATAGATTAAAGTTTATCATTAAAAAAAGTCATACATCATGATTAAGTAGGTTTCATCACAGGGATTCAAGGCTGATTTAACATATACAAGTCCATAAACGTAATCAACAGAAGCAAAAACAAAAACCATATGATCATCTCAATAGATGCAGAAAAAGCATTTGATAAAATTCAGCATCCTTTTCTAGTTAGAACTCTGAAGAATAGGTGGCACATTTCTTAAACTGATCAAAGCCATCTATAACATTATATTATATTATATTGAATGGAAAACTGAAAGCTTTTCCACTCAGAACTGGAACAAGACGAGGTTGTCCTCTATGATCACTACTATTTAACATAGTGCTAGAAGTTGTAGCCAATACAATCAGGCAAGAGAAGGTAATAAAGGGCATCCAAATGGGGGCAGAGGAGGTCAAACTCTACCTCTTTGCCAATGACATGATCTTATAGTTAGAGAACCCCAAAGACTTAACACCAAGAGTCCTGGAAGTGATCAAAAAATACAGTACTGTCTTAGGACATAAAATCAATGTCCACAAGTCAGTAGCCTTTGTATATGCCAATAACAGAAAATATGAGAAGTTAATTAAGGACACAATTCCCTTCTCAGTAGCTTCAAAGAAAATGAAATACCTCGGGATATATCTAACCAAAGAAGTGAAGTACCTCTATAAAGAAAACTATGAAACCCTAAGAAAGGAAATAGCAGAAATTATTAATAAAAGGAAGAACATACCATGCTCATGGCTGGGAAGAATCAACATTATGAAAATATCTGTACTTCCCAAAGCAATCTACAGATTCAATGCAATTACCATTACGATACCAATATCATACTTTCAAAATTTGGAAAAAATAATTCTTCATTTTGTACGGAACCAGAAAAAAAATCCATACAGCAAAGACAATTCTCAGTAATAAAAACAAGTCCAGAGTCATTAGCCTACCAGACGTTAGGCTGTACTACAAGGCCATAGTGATCAAAACAGCATGATATTGGCATAAAAATAGAGACTTAGACATCTGGAATCACTGGAGGAAAGAATCCCTATTCCATAAATGGTGCTGGGAGAATTGGATAAGCACGTATATGAGACTGAAACTGGACCTTTACCTTTCTCTACTCACAAAAATTGATTCAAGATGGATAAAGGATCTAAATCTAAGGCATGAATCAATAAAAATCCTCGAAGATAGTATGGGAAAAACACTGGAAGATATCAGCCTGGGGAAAGACTTTATGAAGAAGACTTGCATGGCAATTGCAACAACAACAAAAATAAACAAGATGAACTTAATTAAACTGAGAAGCTTCTGTACAGCTAAGGAGACAATAACCAAAGCAAAGAGACAACCTACACAATGGGAAAGGATATTTGCATATTATGAATCAGACAAAAGCTTGATAACTAGAATCTACAGAGAACTCAAATTCAGCAACAAGAAAAGAGCCACTAATCCCTTATATCAATGGGCAAGTGAGATGAATAGAATCTTTTCTAAAAAAGATAGATAAATGGCTAACAAGCATATGAAAAAATGCTCATCACCCCTAATTATCAGAGAAATGTAAATCAAAACCACCCTGAGATATCATCTAATCCCAGTGAGAATGGCCCACATCACAAGACTCAACACTGCAGATGCTGGCACGGTTGTGGAGAGAAGGCAACACTTTACACTGCTGGTGGGACTGCAAACTAATACAACTCTTTTTGGAGGAAGTATGGAGAATTCTAAAAGAACTCAAACTAGATTTCCCATTTGATCCTGCAATCCCATTCCTGGGCATCTACCCAGAAGAAAAAAATCATTTTATCAAAAGGACACTTGCACTAGACTGTTTATTGCAGCTCAATTTACAATTGCCAAATTGTGGAAACAATCTAAATGCCCACCAACCCAGGAATGGATTAACAAGCTGTGGTATGTGTATTGCCGTGGAATACTATTCAGCCATTAAAAAGAATGGTGACTCTACACAGTTTGTATTAATTTGGATGGAGTTGAAATACATTCTTCTTAGTAAAGCATCACAAGAATGGAGAAGCAAGAATCCAATGTACTCAATTCTGATATGAGGACAAGTGATGCTAGGACATGGTGGGGGGAGGGAGAATGGGGGAGGGGAGAGAGGAAAAGAGGGAAGAGGGTTGGGGGCCACAGTGTGTAATGGGGGATGGGACATTATTATCAGAGGGACCTTACCCAGCAAATGCAAGCAGGGTAACCTGGCTCATTGTACCCTCAATGATCTTCCCCACCCCACCCCCCAAAAAAAAACAACAAAAAATTATCTTTTCTGGGAAGAAGATTCAAGAATCCCTTCCAGCTACAAGATGCTTTTCTCCCTTGAGGTCTTTGGAAGGAACTAGGGAGGGAGTCTCCTCTCTGTGAATTTGTGAAGCAAAAGGTTAAAGTTTGGCCAGGCCACCAGCATGCCCAATCCTTCTGTTCCACTCCTCTCTATAACCCTGGGACTGTTGCTGACTCTTCTCAGCCTCATTTTCTCCAGCACCCCCTAGGATGTGCATCCATCCCTGTCTACACACCCCACCAACTCTCTGGTTCCAAGCCTGGGACTTCCCAAGGCCCAGCTTGCAGACACGTCAGCCCTGAACAGGCTACAGTCCCTGCTGGCATCCTGCCAAGAGTGCCTCCTTGTAAAGCTGGGATCCAAGAGGAAGCGGGGCTTCCTATTTTATGAAGATGTGTTTATTAGCTGAGAGGTTGCTTTTGCCTGTTCCCAGGACTCTGGTGCCCCAGCCCTGCTGACCAGGTCAAGCCACTCAGTACATGGGGACAGGTCGGCTACATAATTTGTAGACTCCAGTACAAAATGAAATACAAGGCTCCTACACAACGTAGAGGGATAAGCTCATATATGCTTTCCCCTTCCTTATTGTCTCCCTCTCGCCCTGCCATGGGATTTTCATTTGCTATAATACTTGCTGTTACAATCCCTTTGCATTCTCAGGGATATTTGAGGGGGGTGCAGGTCGTCACAGTTGCCTGGGGTCCCAAACAGTGACTCAACATGAGAGCACACGACTCTTACTCCTAGCTCCCCTTCCCCTCAGCTGACAAATCTGACTAGAGTGGGGAAGTCAAGTCAGCCATCTCCCTCCTCCCACTGCCTGAAGCTATGGCAGAGAGGTGGCTCCCAAGGGCACTGAAATCTCTGTGCTAGGGTGCCAGGTGCTAAGATCTGGGGTGGGCTAGAGGCTTCGCCTGGACCATTTGCCCACGAACATGTGTTGCTGTCAATCAGGGTGAGGATAGCCACTGCCCACCGTGCTTCACCTGGAGAGGGCAGGGCACTCAGGCCTATACTAGGAGGTAGACAGCCACAGCCACCAGATAGGATGGGGAATGGGAAGCTGGGCATGGTGTGTGTCACCAGAGAGTGGGAGCAGGCAGACAGAACTGTCCCAGGGGTGCATCAGAGGCAGGTCCATGTCCCCAGCACACGCTCCACTGTCTCAAGTGACACTTACAACATAAACATTCAAGGAGAAAATTACTGAGAACTTCAGGGTGGCTCCTGCAGCACCAAACCCCATGGAGCCCTTCTCCCTGCTCTAGGCAAACCTCCATGAAGCCAGTACAACACAGGAGAATGAAATCAGAATGGGCCCTGCAGCTCACAGGCAGGGACTGGGGTTTCATTCAGGGAAAGTATTTCGGAGACCCCATTCAATCCTTGTGAGCCTGGCCAGGTCATGCTGGACCCACCTGGCTTCGGAGGAATGCCAGTGCAGGCTCATGCTCCCACACAGAAATAAGGACCTAGGCATCTTTAGAATTCCACCCAGGAGGGCAGAGTTTGCACAGAAAAATGAAGTCTTCCTGAGATCAACAAGTACCTTCAGATTTTAGATCCTCAGAAACCAACATTTCCTGACCCTCTCCAGGGCCTCGCTCAGCAGGACAGAGACATGTCTCCAGGTGCTCCACACTCTGGAACATTTCTTGTGGCCCATCCAAGCCACATCCTGTCCCTCCTTACATGGACGTGCTGGTGGGAGGCAGACACAGGTTTAACCGTCCTCCTGAAACCAGTTCATCTGGGGTCTGCTGGGTGTCTGGAATGACTGAGGCTGTGTTCTCACTGGACTGAGCCCCTCCTCCACCTTTGGAAAGCCACAGTGTCCCCTCATCTGGAAAGTGGGCACAGTGAGAATTTGTCCCTGTGTTTTCAACTTTTTTTGATCTCACGTAGAGTCAAACTTTCACAGCACACTTAAATTATGTTGACAAAAAAAAGAGAGAGTAAAGAAAAGAATATACTTACTGTGCTTTGAACTTCTTTTTGAAATAATTTAAGGAATGATTGTGTGTGTGTGTGTGTGTGTGTGTGTGTGTGCGCGCACGCGCGCAGTTTCTTGGCCAGGGCTGGGTTTGAACCTGGCACCTCCAGTATATGGGGCCGGCACCCTACCCCTTTGAGCCACAGGCGCCACCCTTAAGTAATGATCTTTAAGAATTTCCCCAGCCCACCTGAGATCCTCTCACGCACACCAGTGTGCCACAGCACACTGGTTGAAAGTCACTGCTGTACATGATCACAGGAGACAAGTTATGTGAATTCAATTTAAAAGCAGAGATGCCCTTTATCAAGACAAGCCAGGCCAGTGTCTTTTGCAGGCATAAGGACAGTCACAGCATGCACACAATTATACCCATTCGCTGACTGGGGGGACTTGGCCTATATTAGTCCCTTGGCCTGCATTTGCCTGGACTTCCTTTATTCTACTTAAATGCCCCCTGCTCAGGGAACCCCCTCCATCACTGTCTCACCTCTGTCGTGCACTGCCCGGCCCAGCAACGTCATTTTCCTGGCCACTCTGAGTGTCATCAATGACTGCCACCCTGACCGACGGAGACTTTCCACCTGGGACGGGGCTCAGTACCTGCTGTAGATGGTTGCCCAGGAAAGTCAGCCAAATGAACTGCTGTTCTAGGACTGGTGCTAGCTGCTTTATGCCTTTTAACATAAAAACTGTAGTGATCGTGTCAAAATAAAATAAGAGAAAAGAGAATAAGGGGGGAAAGAGATTTGAAAAGGAGAAGAGAGGAGCAAGAAGAAGCCATCTCCGAGGTCCTGGCGTCCATCCCCTGCCTTCCCCTATCCCTGCCCGTGCTCCAGCCCCAACTCCCCATCCATAAAATCAGTGGAGTTTATTGGGCAGGTGTCCTGGCCTGGGATTTCCCACTGGGAAGAGTCACCTCTTCAAATAGCATGTTAGGAGGAGTGAGGCTGGTGGTGGCAGCTCCTTGTGTCCCTGCGTGAAGTCACCCAGAAAGTGCTGGGTGACTTTAGGGTCCTCACTTGATGTCTGTGGTCCACAGTGAACCAGTCTGTGAAGGGAAATATAGGCAATGCAGTCCTTTAGAGGTCATGATGAGGATGCAGAGAGGCTCCCCTGCAGGGCAGCTGACAGACTTAAGCCAGAGTCGTTGTGGGTGTAAAGTGCTTCATACCCCCAACACACACCCAGGGCTGTGCTATACTGGCATAAAAATGTACCATGCACAGCCTGGGAGAGGAGAGGAGATTGTCAGAATTAAAACGCGATAAAATCCTGGGTTCTGGGAGCAGAGGTCAAGGTCAAGGGCTCTCTGAGAACTGTGCTCTGCGTCTGTTAGGTAACACCCAGGAAGCAGAATTGAGATGATTATCCAGATTATAGAGTGGGGAGTGTGTTCCTCTCCAGGTACCTCACTCCTTCTCCCCAGGTGCCTTTCTTGCACTGGCACAGCCCTGAGAGTCCGTATGGTCTTAAATCTGTTCTGGGAACGACTTGCTGGCCTTCCTGTGTTGGAATCAGGTCTAGTGATTGATAAGATCCTTCAAATCTCTATGCAGCAGTGTGCTTATACATGCAATAGGAGAATGATGCCACCTGTGCCCCTAGCTCTCATGAGGAGAAAGTGGCACTGTGCAGATGGAGCATTTGATACAGGGCTTCAAGATGGGCCCTGGACAGTCCCTGAAGAAAGACTGAGTTCCAGGGTGCCCACCAGGCAGGCCACACAGCTGGTGCACAGCTGGGCAGTAGGAGCCTATGGAGTCACATGGGGTGTCAGGAAGAAGGGAAAGCACACAGAGTTGGCAGCTACAGTCGGCCCCATGTGTCCTGGGTGGGACTCTACCCCGCAGATGAGGCCAGCTGACCCAGGCTGGGGCAGCCGAGTTCTGGGGGGACTCCCGGGCCAGGGCAGAGCTGGGGGCCAGGGCTTCAGGTCTCAAATCCAGAGAAGAAACATCCATGAGTCCTCGAGAGACACTTCACTCTGAAAAGTGGGAAAGTTACCACTGGAATCCACTTGGATTTGGGGTGGGGGTCCACAAGAAAGTAGGGGATCCCCAAGGATAAGGCCACTCCCATCCCACCCCCATGTCTGCCAGGAGCTTGACAAAGGCAACCTGGAGGCGGCCTGCTCCAATCTCACCAAAGGCTGGTTCCAGACACGGCAGCCACAGGCACTGCCAAGTTCCCCTAGGGCCTTTGCAGTTGGGGGTGGGGGACTCTCTATAGGAGAGCTCTTCTCTCAGCTTTTCTTCAAACTTTGGGCTCCTCCGGGCCTTTCAGGTCTCAGTTCACAAGTTGCCTTCACAGAGAGGCCCACCTTGATTTCTTCGCTAAAAATAAGCTCTGATTGTGCTTTCTCTCAGAGTCCTGTTACTTCCCCCCTCAGAAACATTTATCTCTACCTGAAATTCTTATTTGTTAGTGTGTTGGTCTTGTCCAACACCACTGGGTGAATTAGTAAATGAATTTAGTTATTTAGTAAAACTTGCCACTAGAGTAAAATCCCTCATCTTGACTCTGCCTATATTTTTCCTCCTGACCTTGTCCAAGGGGCACAATTGCTTTGAGCCTCAGTTTCTTGTCTGTATATGAGGATGTTGACCCATTCGTGACAAGGGAGCATCTCTCCTGCACTGTCCAAAACAGTTTCTCCAAGACTAATGCGAGTTTAGGGTTGTACGCAGCACCTGCGTTGAGGAAACCTGGTCAGCCTGGACTGTGGCTAGAGGGAGATTCTGCCAAGTACATGAATGGACTATGGCCTGGGTGTTAACACTTCGTGGTCAGCTGGTTTGAATGTCTTTCTCTATTCATGCTGGAAGCAGCAAGCATAAGTTGATGGGAAATACAGACCAGGTCTTAGACACCTGTCTGACTTTTCTGGAGTACATTACCCTCTCTGTGCCATAGATTCCCTACCTATAACATGTTAACAAGAGTGCCTGCTCCATAGGAAGAAGATTAAAAGAAATGTTTTTTGTTTGTTTGTTTGTTTGTTTGTTTTTTGAGACAGAGTCTCATTCTGTTGCCCAGGCTAGAGTTCTGTAGTGTCAGCCTAGCTCTCAGCAACCTCAAACTCTTAGGCTGGAGAGATCCTCCTGCCTCAGCCTCCTGCTGGGACTACAGGTGCTCACCATACCTAGGTGTAAAAGAAGTGTCTTAAACCTGGGTCCAGGGTGTCACACATAAAACAGTCTTTTCATCTTTTCTGACACTGCCCATGGACAAGAACACCCCTCCCTTCCCACCCCGCTCACCTTAGGGCCCCAGGGAGATCTTGCACACACACACACACACACACACACACACACACGCCCTTGGAGAATTGGAACCAGTGAGCACAGTTCCCCGAAGGTGACTAGCAAAGTGCATGTTGCTCCTGAGCTCAGCACTTTCCAGTCCTCACCATATGCTCCTGTTCAAGTCATCCACTTTCCTCCACTCTTGTGTGCATGAGATCCCATTCTGCGGGCCAAGAAACAGGTTTAGGGAGGCCAAGTGGGTAGAAACTAGGTGGTCCTGCCTGAGTCATTCATCTCTCTGTGCCTCAGGTTCTTCATCTGTGAAGTGGGGATAACAATGGTGCATGCCCACCTGGTAGTGAGGATTCACTGGCATAATCCCAGGAGAAAATTTAGAAAGGTCCTGGCACAGGTAAGGGTTCAACATGGTAAGAGGAACAGCTGGGATGACACCACCAGAGCCAAACTAGAAATACAGGAGGTATGACAGGCCCTGAAGACCTCCCCCTCTGCTTTCTCAAACTCTGCTGGGGCCTGTGCCCGAGCCCATTTATTAGACATGGAGTCTGTGAAAGCTGAAAGGGGGTAGGGAGTCCTGCCTAAGGTTTTAGCTTGCCCCCAAACATTTGTTTCCAGAAGGTGTGGCCATGACCCCAGCCATTTATCTGATGGAAAAACCCCTGCTGGGGGTCCCCTAAGGGTGAGGGGGCCATCAAAGAGAAAATAGGGAGTATTTTTTTTTTAAGTAGGTTGTCAGGGAGGCCAGAGTCCAGCCACCCTCAGGGCAGCTCATTTGAGCAATGACAAGGAGGCATGGCGCCTCTTGGGGGTCTGGAAAATGCCAAGTGGGTTGGGCAGGGAAGTGGTTCTGCAAAGAAGCTGCAGTGAGGTCTCAGCTAGAGGTGAGCTAGAGGTCTTTAGCTCTGTAAACACTGAAAACTTTACCTGCAGCGCCCTGCAGGGGTATAAACATGCAGAATCCCAACTGGGCCACAGCCCCCTTGCGGCCTCAGAACTTGAGATCCCAGCTGAGGGGGAGAAGGCAACCCCTGAATTCTCACTGCCATGGGCTGGGATCCAGTCCTGGTCTCCTCATCTGTAAAATGGGCAGCAAAGGCTGCCATGTGGGGCTACTGCCCTCCCAACTCAGAGGCAAGGGAGAGAGTCCGTCCCTCACCTACTCCTAACCTGGCCTCAAATTGCATTCACTTTTCACTACCCCCAAAGGCAGCTCTTTATTGCACCCCCACCAGGTGCAGTGCACAAGACCCTGTGAGCCTTTGAAGGCAGACTCCAAGCCTTGAAAAGATGCAGTAACTTGCTAGGTCACCATCCAGAGGGAAGTCAACTCAGATTCTTAGGTATGGGTGGTCATTGCTCTTTCTGAGTCTCGGGGGAGCTTCAGACACAGCCGTTCCCCCTTGAGAGTTGTCTCTTTTAAGTACAGTACTCATAATCAACATTTATGGCTGGCAGTGCCAAATATCTCACAGAGTATTTCATTTTATTTCTGTGACAACAGGAATAAATCATTAAGACTATTCCACACTTTATATATGGGAACACCAAGGTTCAGAGAAGGTATGTAACTTGCCCAGGGTCACACAGGAAGTACCAAAATCAGGGTTGATACTGGGTGATCTTACTCCAGGCAGGCTCCCTAAAGCCCACTAACTGGTCTCTGCTGGATGTTTCCTGAAGCACACACAGCTTTCTCTTGGGTGGGGGAAGGACGGGGTGAGGGACAGGCTGGTTGGACGTTCCAGACCTTGGGCTTCGGTTTGGCCCCAGGACGTTGGGTCTGATTCCTGGGAAGCAAAGCATCCATTCTGAAATCCTCTGCCTGGACAGGAGAAGGTGAGTGTGCAGGACCACTCAGAGGTGGAGACAAAGTTGAGGCCCCAGGAGAGAGGACAGCTAAAGTAGTCTCGGTGTTCTTGGAAAGCCCAGGCTTCACTCAACGATTCTCCCAGTAAAAGCTTTGCGTCCTGGAGTAGACTCCATGCACACGCGTGCCTGGGAGTGTCCTCTGAGCCCCACATTTCCAACGGCTCGGCTCGCAGCCCCCGTGCTCTGAGCTGAGACTCTCACTTCCTCCTCATCGGAGCTTTTCAGGGCTTCCCTCCACCTCTCCCAGGAATCTCAGCGTCTGAAAGCCTCTCAGCAGGTCATTATCTCCCCCATCTCTGTCTCTGGGTGTCCTTTTTTCTCCCCTCCCTCCCAATATTATCTGTCAGTGCCACCAGAACTCCTCGAGCATGCATGTTTGCTGACATAAGCTAGGGCTGTGTGTGTTGGTTCCGTGTGGCTGTGTGTGTGTGTGTGTGTGTGTGTGTTTGTGCTTTGTGTGGGCTGTACGTGCAGAGTGCTGTACCGGTAAGTGTTGCCCTTGTGTGTGCGTCCTGAGTGCGGCAGGGGAGATGTGCTGATTTGTTTGTGCGTGGTGTGTGTCTGTTGTAGTGTCGTGCTGACGATGTGTGAATTTGTGTATGCACTTGAGGCTTCCTGGGTCCCGGAGGGAACAGAGACCAGCGTCACGCACCCTGGGCTGCTCTGAGCACGCGCCGCCGAGAGCGGGGCTGTGAGCCCGCCGGCCGCGGGGGGGCGCTGTGGAGAGGCGGACGGGCGTGAAGCGCGAGTCCGCCGGGCCTGCGCGGGGCTGCTGTGCGCGGCGAGAGTCGGCGCGCGCCAGGGGAGCGCAACAAGTTTCGCGGGTCCAAGGCGAGGGCTTTGGAGTGCTCTGGAGAGTGGGCACTGTGGGGCCAGGTGCTTTCTCGGGCGCCAGGAGTCCGGGCCGGGGGACTGTCCCGCTGTGCGGCGGTGCTAGCGGCTGAGAGGGCGGGACCGAGTCGCAGAGGCCGCGCGGCCCCGGGGGCCCGGCCAGGCCGGCGCCAGTCGCCAAGTTGAAAGGCGGCCGCGGTCTCTTCTCGCCGCTTCCTATTGCGCCCCCCGAGGGCTCCAGGCGAGGCGCAGCCCTGGACCTGGGCTGGGCTCACCTCCGGGCCTCGGGTCGCGAAGGGGGGCGCAGTGTAGGATTCGCATTCGAGGCCCCCCGCCTCGCGACTATCTTCCCGGTGCCGCCTGCTGGATCTGGGGTCAGCCCCCGGGGTCAGCGATCCAAGAAACCACTCTAAAACTGGCGCTTTTAGTTGGAGCTCTCCAGCCCCGTCCCGCCTCCTGGGTCCCCGCCACCCAAAGCTCAGTTCGCCCCAGGTACCTTCCGCCAGCCGAGTAACCTCATTCCTTCCCGGGCTTCAGCGCCACGGACCGTTCTGGTCTCCTCGGGATGGTCAAAAGCTGCATTTGCAGAGTGAGGCTTCCTTCTCCTCTCAAGAAAACGAAAAAGTGTTCGCAGCGTGCAGGGCCATAGAGTCGCCCCTCTCATTCCTCCTGGGATAGTTCTTGCTCACGGTCAGAGCTCAAAGGAGTTTAGTAATTCACCACTAGGGCCCAGATCCCAGAGGCGCATTTTCCAACGATGGGTATTCTTCGTGGAAGAGCCGTTCGGGGAGGACAAGGGGACCCTCAAGGAGAGAAAGATGCGCATTGCCCGGAGAGCGTTGGCCTCCCTAGGGGGATGCGTGTTGGAATCTCTGCTCTTTCATTTACTAACTGTGAGACTTTGGGGGAAACCTCAACACCTCTCTGCGCTATAAAACTCCCTATGTTTGTTGGACGCGGAGCAGCGGCTAGCTAGGGAACTCCCAGAGCGCAGCAGGCTCTGGGTGAATGCGGCCTCCTTCATCACTTCCTCCCAGGGTTGTAGGTGGCGACTCCTGGAGATAGATCTGGTGTTGATCTGGAAAGGACCAGGCCCGGAAGCCCCTGCCCACTCTTCCTTCATTTGATTAACCAAGGAGCCCAATTCGAACGACTGGGGTGGATGGTGAGCAGCAGCGCCCAGATCCCCCCGGCGAATTCCGGCGGGATCGGGCAGAATGTGTCTCAGGGTCTTCACCCCGCACCAGTGCGCCACTGTGAACCAGTAAACATTAATTGAGCGCCTTCTGTGTGCACGCGCTGTCGAGGGAGGGAATTCAGAAACAAAACGGGCAAACAGCGGGCTAGACTTCGAGAAACAAAAATCGGGAAATGAAAGGGCGCAGAAGTGGAAGGAAATCCAACCCAAGGCCGGCAGCCAGAAGTGCGGGTGCGCGCGGGCTGGGGTCTCAGGGCAGCGGGCCCCTTTCACCAGAGCTGCGGCGCAGGGAATGGGGGCGGGAAGGCGTGCCCGTGTCGCCTGCAGCTACCGCCTCGCTGGAGCCTCGGCGCGTCTGCAGAGCTCTAGCCGTTGCTCATTACAGCAATTACGTTGCTCTAAATTTGCCTCGACCCTAAATTGCTAAACTCTAAGGAGCCAGGAGGCCCAGGAGCCAGGGCCAGAGGAGACCGCCCCCGCCCTCGCCTCGCCATTCCCCTACCACGGACACGCGGAAAGAACTCCAGTGCTGCAGACGCGCCATGAGCCAAGAAAACTCTGATTCACCGGGTATTCCCTGGGAGCTTTCCCGCTCAGGGCCTTGTTGACACAGCCTGAAAATTCTGGGGCGGAGGGTTCCCAGGCCCATTTCAAGG
Source organism: Loris lydekkerianus (assembly GCA_963574355.1). NCBI lineage: Eukaryota > Metazoa > Chordata > Mammalia > Primates > Lorisidae > Loris > Loris lydekkerianus. The sequence continues at coordinate 36,019 of CAUYPK010110793.1, read as the reverse complement.
ATGAGGAAACTGAGATACAGAAAGATGGCAGGGACCTCTGTACTTCAAGGTCAGGCAGTCAGTAAGCGGCAGGCTTCAACAGCATTGAAGCATATAGGCTTGTCTGAGTTCAATACTATGCCCACCAGTGATGTCCTAGGAAGAAACTTATAAAATTTGCTGGACCCGGGTGTCCTGTGGGCGCCATCATTCCCGGATTACCTATGGAGAAAAGGGGTGGCGCGCTGCAGCTCAGCCCTCAAGGCCTTTTGAAAGCTTCATGTGGGTGGGAGTCTGAGACCTTTTCAGGCATAACTCCCCTCCTTCAGGGAGTGAAGAAGCTCAGAGCACTTGGGAAGGTCATTTAAGAAGCCTCCTCCAGGTTCCCGCAACTCCTATGGTGTGGCAGGTGTGGCAGAACCGCACTCCACAGCAAGCGGGTTTTTTTGTTGTTGTGACAAGTTTAGAGTACAGTCTGGAGAGGGGAGACAAAACCTTTGCCTGGGCTACCGAGAGTAGAGCACCGAGGCCCCAGGTTAACTAGGAATTTGCCTGGCGCTGGTGTCTGCTTAGCTTAGCTGTCTGTGGCCTAGCTCGAGTAGGACTCTTAGGCAGACCTGGACCTCTGGGACTGGAAACTGTGGGATGCGCTCTTTAGACTGGGTTTTTAGGGAGACGACTGTTCACCCCTCCCCCCAAAAAAACCTTGAGTCTAATGGCTTGTCGCAAAGGCTGTCTGCAGAGTTTGGAGGCACTGGCCACCACTTTCGGACAGAGGCTTGGGGAGAGGGGTAAGCCAGTCTGGTGAGAATTAAGCTGCTGCCCTCAACTCAAAAGAGAAAAGAGCAGTGCCTGGAACTTAACAGGCTTTTATTTACTATAGAGTGAGTTTCTGCCTTCATTGTCCTTACAGGAGTCCCAGAAGGCTAAACCTGGTGCTTGTGAGAATTTATTCTCCTGAAAGTTTGGACTTAATCTGCTAAATAAAAGAAAAAACAAGTTTGTGAAGGTCTGGTATTAGGGCTCCTGCAAAGGACTTGCCAAGAGCATTTGTTCACTCCAGGTTTTTGCTAAAGTTTGTTGAGTTTTGTTTTGTTTTTAGTGGCCGTGATACAGGGTGTGAAGGTGCTCACATTCTGGCAGCTCAAAATTAGTTGCACAAACTGTCTACACTGGCAATGACTTAAAGAAAAAAAGCAATTGCTTCCATCCCCCACCTGGACTCCTATGGGAAAAACTGGTTTGCAGAGGTGGGAATTGTCTGGATTAGCCGTCTACAGTCATCAAACCACTACAGTCATCAAACCACTTGTGCTATTTGCTTTGTTTTCATAGACAGGTTAAAAGGAGAGAAAAAAGGGAGAGTTGGCTATGGGTCGCCTGAGCAAGTGTCAATTTCAGCTTAAAGTGAATTGGAAAATTGAGCCTAATTATCCTGGGTAATTGCTTCAATTCTCCACTTGACATTGCTAATGCAGATCTGTCCTGTGTGTTCAAAAAGACACCCCCGTCCACTTCGGAAAATTGCTGGTGCAACACTACCATCAAACTGAACAGCAATTGTGTGCTTGAAGAGACAGCAAGAAGTAAAATAAAAATGAAAGACTAAATTACTAAAGATGACTTTTGTAGCTTAAAATTAATTTATTTAACAAATATAGCTATAATATAAATGATAATAAAATTTCAAATATACAGTATATTACATAGTACACACAATCCCTTCCAAAGGGACACTTGAGGGCCACACAAATGTACTGTTAAATAGAAAGTTTTTTTTTTAATTTTACAATTCTTTTCCTGGTACCGGTAAGAGACGTCCCTTCAACCTACCTTTGCAACACATCTGTGTATCCCCTGCCCCCCAGAGCCAATGTTTTGCTGTTGAACTTGTTAAGTTTTCCAATGGAAGGAGGTTGGCTCTTCTCTTGAAGACTGTTCTCCTTTCCAAGATCATCAAACACTAACTGCTCCGTGATTTTCCTGCCTGGTGTCAGGACAGGCAGCAGCTATGCAGCAGAGGTGGCCTCTAGTCCTGTTCAATCACTAATTCTGCTGGGGATCCTAGATAAATCTCTTAACTTCTCTGGTCTCTGTTTCCCCATCCTTAACTCAAATGTGTAGATCTAGATTCTAGAAGAGTGCCAAGGAACGCTTCCAGCCACTTTGGGGAGGAGATCAGACTTTGCAGAGGGAATGCAGGGAGCAACCAGGAGGAAACCAGCGGAGTGTGGGGGTGAAGGGAAGGCACCAGACGGTGCTGTGCAGAGGAGCACGTTGGGACACAGCTCCTGCTGCTTGAAGCAGAGCTGCAGGGATCCGCTGGCCCCACGGGTGGGCGACCGGATCCTGGGACCCTCTATGTCAGGTGGTACATGCTGTAGCCTACATGGGCCGTGTACAGTCCCACGGGTGCCACAGGCAGCGCGGCACGCTGGAAGGGGCCAGAGGCACCGTAGAGAGAGGCACCCGCAGCGGCAGCTACAGCGGCTGGACCGCCTAGAGGAAAGGAGAGGCCGAAGGCGGCTGGGGGCAGCATGGGCTTGGCGGCCATCTTCAGCTTCTCCAGCTCGGCCTCCTGTAGTCTCTTTGCCTTGGCACGGCGGTTCTGGAACCAGATCTTCACCTGTGTCTCGGTGAGGCTGAGTGAGCTGGAGAACTCGGCTCGCTCGGCGATGGACAGGTACTGCTTTTGGCGGAACTTGCGCTCCAGCGCCAGCAGCTGCGCGGTGGTGAAAGGCGTCCTCGGCTTACGGTTAGTCTTGTGCTTGCGAAGGGTGCAGGCTGGAGGGCTCAGCCGCCCTAGGGAGCCGAGAGAAGAAGACAGCGGGTTGAGAGACTGGAGCATAATCAGCCCAAAAAGTGGTATTAAGAACCAATAACTACCATAGATTGATTGTTGCTGAGAGCTTCAGTGCCAATCACTGTGGAAGGCATTTTTTCCAATTCCCAGGGCAACCCTGCTGGGAAAAAGTTCATGCCTACTTTTTGCATATGAGTAAATTAAGATTCCAGGAGAAACCCACCAATATTCAAAGCCTTATGCCTACGGTGAAGACACAACTGGGGAGAGGGAGGTGGGACAGTCTTTACACTGCCTGGTCTGTTATAAAGGCCTTTCCTGGCCAGGCCTTCCCCCCCACAGCCAGGGAACAGAGTTAAGGTGCATAGAAGTACTGGTGATGGCCCTGCGTCCAGCTCAAGGGCACATTTTGTTTTACACATTGGCCAAGCATTTATCTGTGCCCATCAAGTGCTCAGCGCTAGGCCAGGCCGTTGTGCAGCACAGATCCCAGAATCCCACCTTCCCTTTCCCCCTGGAACAGCCCATTCCTCCTGGGTTCCAGGGTCAGCCACGGAAGGGCAGGGTGAGCAGTGGGAACCTGCTGGGGGCTACACTGTGGCCAATTCCCTAAATATAAAGTGTCATTTTGAGTGGAGGAGAAGGGGCTGCCTCATTCCAACAGGACTTATTCTTCTGACTGTATCAGTTGTTTCTTGAACCTCTCCTAGCCATGGCACCTTGGCCCAATGGCCATACTCAAACGTGTGCTTGTGGTGGTGGTGGGGGGGAGGTGTGAGATTACTGCTGCCCAATCGACCCCAGAGTGGTCCAAAGAGACCAACAGGGCCCAACTGTCTTTTTCTTTTGGCTTCAAAATCAACCTCAAGAATAGGCAGTAAGTGCCGTAGAGGGTTAGTGCAGGTTGGGCATCTGGTCAGGCGCTGCAGCCAGATAGAAGTTGGAACAAATTATTCCCAGGGCAACAGGGATGGCATTGACTGGAGTCCAGAGGCGAAGGCCCTAACCAAATTCCCAAGTCTTGGAAATGACACTTGGCCTGTGCAGCAGCTTAACAGAGTGGATTAGAATCAAGGCTGTTTTACCATGCGGGTTTTGCCTAACTATACATTTCCCTCGCCCGCACTACTTAAGAAAAACCTTTGAGCGCTCAGACCACCACGGTGTGAGTCGAACAAAATCTTGTGTTAACATCCCCTTCTCACCCGCGCGAGGTCCGGGAAGCAGCTGGCTCCCGTTCACTTTCCGCCTGGCGGCCCCTGGGACGGACACCCACAAAAACGTCACTCTCTTCGACAGCGACTGCCCAGCGCGGGGCCACCTTCTCGGGCCATTAGGCCCAGGAAGGGACAGGCCTTTCAAAGACGTTTAATCCCCAGATAAAAATCATTCCTCCACCATCAGGCCATTGAATTCGGGCTGCTATTATGCAGCACAAAATAATCGGAGGAAACGAGGAAAACTTGGGAATTTCCCGTGCTCCTGAAATATCTCCGAGTGTTTTAGGCAGAGAAGCCAAGGAGCGGTGAGGTCTTGGAACTACCCGCAAAAGCGCCTTAGGCGGCTGGAGTCCACTCGAATGCGCCGGGTCCGAGGTGCACGGGAGCTTCCGGCAGGATTGGAGGGGGCACTTTCCCCCCAGTTGACTTGGTGCCCCACCCCCTTCGCTGGAACCTGCGTGTACCCTCCCCCTAAATCAACCACCCTGCAAAGCACTATCAACCAAGAGGGGAGAGGAGTGGGGTGGAGAAGTTGTAAAAATTTTGGAACCTCTAGGCAAACAGGTATTTTCTAATAGGTGGGGTGGGGCGAGGGTGGGGGTCACCAGCGTAAGGACGATGTAACAGGGTTTAGAATCACAAGGAGGGAGCGTGGATTCCGAGGCGTTTGCTGGGGGCAGGAGGAGAGGGCGCCCTACTAGTTGACTTCCGTCCCCAGTGTCATCCGGCCAAGCCCCGAGGCCTGGAGCCCTCTTCCCGGGTGGGAGCAGCGAGAAACGCAAGTCGGCCTCCCAACGGAGCCCTCCCACCGGCTCCAGACACCTGCTGCAGGTACGCAGTCGCCCGAGACAAGCAGGCGCCGGGGAGCGGCCTGGCGCCCTCGGGTCCCGCACCCCGAGGCCCCCTTCCCTCGGCGCCCGCCGGAGTTCTAGCTACTCACTGGCCGGGGGCGGGGAGAAGCGGGGGCTCTGCATCCACGGGGTCCTCTCGGGCTTCTCAGGGCTCTCGGCTTTGATAAGCGCGTCTTCTGGCGGCTTGAGGAGTCCTCCCACTGAGAAATGGCCCAGCGGCCGCGGCGAGGAGGGCGAGTCCTGGGCACCCAATGATCCGGGCCGGATGCCCAGGGGCTGCGCCCCGCCGCTTGCCGCCTGCGCGCCCTCAGAGGCCGCCAGGGCGCTCTCCTTGGCCCCTGGTTTCCTGTGGTCGGCCATGAGCGCCTCCACGCTGAAGGGCAGAAGCGAAGGGGATACTTTGGGCTTGGCACCCTCCTCATCTGAGCCCATGGCTGCCGCAGCACCGGCGGCGGCGCTGGGGGCTTGGCCCGCGCCTACCCCCGCCGGCTTCACGTAGACCGAGTCCTCCACTTTGACACCGAGTGGCAAAGAAGTCATGTCAGCAGCCGGGGCCATGCAGAGCCGGGCGCCCACTCCAGCCGCAGCACTGGCCAGCCGCCGAGCATCGGCTTCCGGCGGGCTGGGGACGCGGCGGGCTCTTGGGGGTGCCCGGGGCCCTGGCCGGGCTGACCCTCGCGCGCGCGCCTCCCGTCCCTCCCCAGAAGGCCAGCTCCAGGGCGCTGGGCCTGGCCTCCCGCCGCCGTCGCCGCTGCAGCGCAAGCCGAGTTCCCTGGAGCACTGGCCGACTCCGGGTCCGGCCGCCGCTCCCCAGAGAACTTGCTAATAAGGCGAGGCCAGTGCTGCAGTGGCCAATCAACGCGCGAGGGGGCGGGCCCGGAGTGATCCAATGGGCCGCGCTCGCTAGGACTCCCGGAGCAGCTCCGGGCCTGCGGGAGCGCGGGACGCGGCCGGGCAGGGAAGGGAAGCGGCGGGGCGGGGGTGCCGGGAAACTTCCCCGGGCTCTAAACCCAGGCGGCCTCTCGGTCTAGGTCCCCCTGCGTCTTTCTCTTTCCCTCGCTCAGGCTCCTTCTCTTCTCCACTTCCTTGCAATCCTCCTTCCCGCTCCCCCGCTCTTCTGCCCCGTATTTCCTTCCTCCGCCGCTTTGCCGTCCTCCGTGCGCTGTCGCGATATTTCTTCTCCCTACCTGACCCCTCCCTTCTCTTCCACAATAATTTGAGATCATTTCTTATATTTTCCTCTTCTATTTAAAAAAAAAACACGCGTGGCTATTTATCCCAAGATAAAGACACATTCATGTCTTTCTAAAATCACCTTCATTTTCTTTCTCTTGTTTAAATCCTCGAAACCTTACCTCTGGGTGGAAAAAGTTGACCTATGTCTCTAAGAACTAAACAACAACAAGGGAGCCTAAGGAAGCTCCGTTGGGGTGGTGCTAAGAATATAAGAATACAAATACCCTGGAATCTAGGATCGGTTTTCACACGCGGTGTGCGTTTTTCGCGCTCCTAAACCTCTCACGACACCTCTCCCGGCGACACGCTGGAGAGACGGGCTGCGAGGTCCTTTTGGCATAGAACTTACTGAAACAAAACTAACAGACGTGGCATCCAAGCCCCGGCCTGGCCTTCCTGTGACCTCTACGCATCCGCGGAAACAATAACACGTCCCAGTGCAGAGACGACCCTGGAGGGGAGACGCGCATTTAGGGGAGGGGGCTGGTGAAAAGAGTACTGTTTTCTGGCGCATCCTCGGTGCTAGGTTTTTATTTTATCATTTTCGGAGGAAGCCTAATTTTTACTTTTACTGGGGAAAACCAAGAAAAATGAGTTGAGGTCGAGGGAGATGCGGGGTGCGTACGAACCGGAGCCGGGGTTCGCGCGCCTCCTCTTTATGACCTCTTACCCCGCGGCCCAGGCCGGCGGCTCTCCGGGAGCTCGCGGAGGTGATTGGCGGCTCACCGGGATCAGCCATTGATGACTGCGGGGCTCTAATCTCCAGGAAACACAAGGGGCTGCCGCAGCCATTTAGGGGCAATTATCCGAGCGCGGAGGGACAGCGAATCCTCTCGCCTTTTAACTGGGCGCAATAAAAACTGTAGATGAGGTGCGTCTGCCTTAAGGAAAATGAATTACTAGAGCGGGAATTTTATTACCCGGACGATGTCCGGAATCTGGCGGCAGGGGTCGGGATGCGGATACCTGACCGGTGGGCAGCTTCACAGGCCCTGGAGATGTGTGAAGGCCTTTGGGAGGGTTCCGGAATTCATGCCTCCTCTCCAGGTTTCTTAGGGACCCTAAATGGCAACTCGGGGCACAGGGCAGGGCTTGGGGCCTCTAGCTCAAGTGAGGTCGGTTGGACGCGAGGTGTTCGATGTCGGGGACCCTGTAGGTTTTACCTAGAGTTCAAGGATAAAAGATTGCACGACCCCATTTTAAAGCTGAGGGAACTGAGGCACCACGAGGCTGTGGGCCCAACACCTTGCTAGCAGCCCCGCTAGGAGGGCGAATTTCTGTTGCTTGCATTTCTAATTAAATTCTCGCCAGAACAACCTCCTCCGCAGCCCAGTCAGACTCTCTGCACCCGGGATAAAGGGGGAGAGAAAACGAAGAACCATCCTCTTTTTATGGCAACATGTTAAAAGCTAGTGTGTGTCTTTGCAACAAATCTGCCGTTTTGTTCTAGCCTCGTCCGCCATTTCTGAATAGTTGGCTCCCAAATCTCTTTAAGAATCTGATACAGCTAAGAACTTTCTCCCTGAAAAAATGCATATCAGGAAAAAAAAAAAAACATTTGTCGAAACCGTGCAATTTCGGGGCTCTGGACCCGCTTGGAGTCTGCCAGTTAAGACAATTTCTTTAGTGTTGAGCTGGGGGCTTGAACCCGATAGCTGATCGTCAAGGCGCAAAGGAGGCTCGCTCAGAACTCCCCGGCTAGCGCAGCTAGGCCTGGACGCGGGCGGGGAGGGGGGGCGGCGGCCAGAGAAGGGCCGCATCGCTAATTGCGGGGATAAACAATCTGTCACGATCCCTCAGCGGGCCTAATAGGCAGACGAGGATGTTGTTTTTAGGCGCCAGCGGCGGCTGGATCAAAGGCTGCAGCCGGCTCAGGGGCCCTTGAAGTCGCGCTGCCCCCCTGGCCCCCGGGGAGCAAACCGCCTAGGCCCTGCAGCCCGCCGGCCCCTCGGTTTCCCAAGCCCTGTCTAGGACCCCACCACGTCTTCTTTTAGGTTTGGCCTGAGGTAGCGTCTGGTCTTGCCCCGCGCAGCGGCTTAACCGCGTGCAGAGATTGCAAGACCAGAGGAGTGAGTCTGCAGAGGGCCAGGAGTTCCGGCAGGACTCAGGGTCAGAACAGAGCGCGGCTCCTCCACTGATCTGCCCCTGGGCCGCGAGGGAGAGCTGCGCGCGGACTCGGAGTAAGGAGTTGGAGAAAGCAAAGAAAACGTCTGTCTCCCGGGCGTGCTGGTGTTGTTCCTTGGCCCTGGAGGAAGGACGTGAATTTGGGGCAGTGAGAGGGAAATTTTCTGCGTTCATTTTTGCGGGGTCCTGTACGGGTTTTCTGGCTGGTGTGTTCAGAGAGCTGACAGGCCCCGGGGCTGCGCCTCTTATCTCGCCGCCAGCACCAACCTCGAGGCGCGGCCACTCTCGCAATTTTCCTCGCGGCCGCTGCAGGCGAGAAAGCCCTGCTGTAATTCATGCCTGGCAAGGGCAGGGCTGGTCCGCAGCAGATAAAGCCCAGGGCTGGCGCTCCGCTGCCCTCCCCTTCCCCCTCGCTTCATCTCCCCTCTTTCTCCGGAATCCTTATGCGCTCTCCTCGGCTCCCGCCCCTACAAAGCGCTTCTGAATTTCAGATCCTAAGGATGGACTGTCCTTCGTCCACTTTCTGGGCAACTAAACGCAATTTTTCCCTATGCGCCTATTTTACCGGGGTGTGTAGTGATGGGAGAGGGGGGTGGTGGTGGTGCCGAGCCCCTCTTGGATTCATTTTTTAGAGGGACCCCTCTTAAAGATGGTTGTCACGGTCTGGGTGAGAGCGACTGGCTGGACCCTCAACTTTGGCACTGGTTGTCGCCTTGGTCGGGCGGGGTTTATTCTCCCCCCCCCCTTTTCCGATGTATTTTGTGGCCTCGGCCCAGGAATCCCGCGTGCATTTTTTAAAATGTGCAACTCAGTGGGATCCCCCAGCAATTAGCGAGCCCCAAACAGTCCTCTTCAATAGAATGAATGTGCTATGAAAACCGATTACCCGGAACGATTTATTTTGGTGGGAATTCTCCAATCGCCCAGAGGGCGGATGGGGGGAGTGAGGGGAGGTATTTTGTCTCTTGGAAGGGTTGGGGGTTGGCCGGCGGACAGAAAGCGCTGTCCCTGGCTCTCCCCATCCACGGAGGGGGGGGCCTCTCATCTCTAACATCTCCACTCTTTTAGCCTTTGTCGCCTAGAAGTGGGGGACTAGGAGTCAGGTTTGAGAAACTGGAGTCCGAAGCGCTGCCAACTCCAGGGACTCTTCGGCGGGCTGAAGATTCATCGCACAGATGCGGAGCAAAACGCTTTCTGCTTTTCTGAGACCTGGGCAGAATTTGTGCGTTTTAAGACTTTTGGTACTCTTTTTGAAAAGCGAAGTAAAAAAAAAAAAAAAAAAAAAAAAGCAATAAAAAGTGTTTTCTCCTTCTGGCTGTTTTGTCTCCTAAGTAGGCCCAACTCCTGCAGCGCTGTCCAGTGTGGCGGATTCCAACCCTCGCGGGCGAGGAATTGACTCGCCCTGCGCCTGGGCTCCCCTTCTGGACCCCCTTCCGCCCTCCCCCACTTGCTGCCTTCCCCTCTCGCCCGGCCTCGGCATCCTTGTGTCTTTAAATTCGGAAGGGAATGGGAGGGGGCAGGATCCACGGGGGGAAAAAGATCCCCCCCCTTCAAATGGCCAAATTAAAGTGATCGCGAATGAGGGCGCACTTGGGGAAGATGAAAGCGGAGGCCGGCCGGCTCCTCCTAGTGCTCTATAATTATAGATAATATATCCCATTTCAAAGCAATTAGACCAATCAGGCATAACGAACCACTTTGCTGCCGACGAATAACAAAGGCGCACGGTTATTTAAGCCTGGGGATGTCAGGCAGACCCCAAGGCTCCAGGGTCAGCCAAACTTCGTCCCTCCCGGCTCTGCCGCCCTGGGCAGGGAAGGTGGGCCCGTCTCCCCTCGGCTCTGCTCAACTCTCCGGGGCCCCCTCCCCGTTCCGCTGGGGTTGGGGGGAATGCGAGGGAGAGAACAGATTGGATGTCAGGTCTCCTGTGAGAGGTTTCACGAACTTTATCTGACTTAATCCTCCCTATTCAGGGAGATGGGCATTATTATTGGCTTTTGTTTTCGAGGTGAAAGAACAGAACCAGAGAGGTTAAGCGTCTTTCTCAGAGTCACACAGCTAATTAGGATCTGGTCTCAGGTGAATCCGAAACCCTGAAATTCAGCGCCCTCCTTCCATTCCCAGGGCAGCCTCTCTAGCTACGCTTTGGAAAGACGAAGCGCATTAACGGCAGCTGCTCAAAGCGGTTTGGTGGAGCCGCTTCCCATCCGAGAAATGGGTCTTCTTCTCATACTTACTACCCTAGCTCCTGCCCCTCCGCCCGCCCCCACCTCCTGAGAGTCCGCGGAACACTGTTGAGTTTTTCTGTGAATTTATCAAATGTTGAGGATCTCAGGTCTCTCGGAGAAGAAAACAGACCCGGGGTGCAAGACGAGGGCCGAGCGCCAATTTTTCGGAGCCTCGATATGTTGGCTTTAAAACAGGAACCGCGAGTGAACTAAAGACGCAGGAGGGCAGAGCGGTCCTGACCAAACAGGCCAGCAGGGAGCTGGGGGAGGCTCTTCGTGGAGACTGCGACGCTCAGGCTGAAACACTGAGAGAAATGGACTTGAGTTGGGGATGCCAAGAAAGGCTCCAGGTGAGACTGGAAAAGTGGGGATCTAAGGGGACCCCACAGAGGGAGAGAGCGTCCCTCGGGAAGTGGGCCTGCGCCTCCCGTTGGGCGGCTGAGGGGGGGAGCTGCTGAGCTTGGTGGGGGGCACCCCTTCCCTGCGTGGCAGCCGGGCTGACAGTAGGGAGGGGAGCTGAGGGGGGCAGGGAGGGGGAGGGGCAGGGCAGGGCTGACCCCTGGTCCCCTTTCACCCAGTCCCTGAGACTGCCCCTCACACACACACCTCCCACTGGGGCAGGTCCCAGCTTTGGACATCCCTTCTTGGTCTCTCTGACTGCTGCGTCTCCTCTCTGCGGTAGTTCTGCGTCTCTGTGAGTCTCTCGAAGCATCTCCAAGCCTCAGCCTCTTTCTGCTCTCTGTGCTCTTCTGTCTCTCTTCCTGACAAGCCTCTTTCCTTCCCCGCCTTTCATCTGCTTGCTGGTAAAGTCTCTCCTGCCCACTACCCCCCCCCCCCCCATGATTATGTCTGAATCTCTGCCCGAAAGTAACTGCAAGGCTATTGCAAGTTTTTTTTCTGGAGGCAGTTTTCAATTTTTGGAGCAGCTGGTACACCTTCCAGAGGGGTGCGCACGGCCCGGCCCTGACCCCTGTCCTCTGGGCCCCATTTCCACATCTGGGGACCTGCACAGTGCACTACTAGGGCTGTGGTGAGAACAGAAATGAAGAGTGGCAGAGGCAGCAGTAGGCCCAGCAGAGCTAGGAGGTGCCTCTAGAGTTCCTTCACCCCCACTGTCCCAACTCTTGATGGAAATGGCTGTGAATGCAGAGCATCCCGCACAGGGAGGAAGGGGGATGGGGAACCGTCAATGAGGACAGTGAGCAGAGCAGCACGTTTTTTCTGGAAAGGCAGTTGGCCCAGCACAGGATACCTAAACTAGACTCCAGCCAGTTCCCTCTTGGCCACTCACGCCCCCTCTTAAGGGCTTAGAAGTCAACAACCTCCTGCTACCCAGAGTCTGCACCTTACCTACCCTTCAGACCTCTGCAGGCCCAAGAAACACAGGGTCCTGCTTGGCCCTACACCCTGCTCCCCTGTCCTCCCACCTTTGCCATCCTTACTTGGCTTTCCTAGCCCTTGAGTGACAACAAATGGTGTCACCCTGTGGAAGTGATGGAGAAGTGTTGGCCCTATTGTAGAGCAGAGGTCCTGAGAAGGGTGGACATTGGAGGTTCCAGGTAGAGCAGAGCTCCAGAGGAGACAGGGGTGGGTAGGGAAGCCTTCAGCATGCACCAAGGCCCAATCAGTGCAGGGATGAAGGTCGCACCGTGTGGGGGTGGAGCCTGGAGAGTGATAGTGATTTTCACATGGGAAGGTTGGGTAAGTGGACAATCATTGACCCAACATCCCAGTGAACTCCTCCAGGCCCTGGACAAGTCCGTTCCCTCCCTCGGCTTCCTTTCCCCAGCCATACCTCTTGCTTACCACAGCCCACCCCCAATTTGGGGATGCTTGGAGAAAGGGCAGTCCCCATCCTGGGGGAGAGGGAGGATGCTGTGGCCCTTGTTTGGCCTGGCCCTCTTCTGAGCCCAGGTCAGCCCACCAGCCACAGAGGCTCCTTGAGACCAAGTGGCGGGACTGGTGGGGGGAGGGTGGATTGTTAACACTGAAGCCCCCACAGGCTTTCCTGTGGGCCCAGAAGAGAGCTCCAAAGCTGCAGGAGACTAGAAATTTGGTCTAACGTCTGTGTTCCGTAGGTGGGGAAACTGAGGCTCCGTGAGGAGCCTTTTCCCAGGTCTCTGAGCCAGAAACTGGCAGAACTGGTCCTAAAGGCAGGTTGCCTGACGCCACTCAGGACTCAACTTTCCTCATCCCCAGGAAAGTAGGCAAACTTGGGATATCCCCTGCCTCTCTAAGCCATGCTGCCTGTGGCATGAGGCTTCCTGGAGCATTCCCCAGAGAGGTTCAGAGGACGCCTGTTCTCTCTTCCCAGTGAGGGCCGGATGGACCGGGCACAGGCTCAGTGCCTGGAGCTGAAGAGTGACCCTGGAGCATCGTGCCTGGAGCCGAAGAGGACTGAGCCCCTCCTGGGTGCTAGAGGCGGCGCTTCAAATGCACCCCAGTGGTTAATTTTCTCTCAACCGTCCCCGAGGTGAGAACCCACTTTGCAGAGAAGGAAGGGGACACTCCGAGAGTTAGAGCAATGCTGGGAGCGCCTGGCCACTGTGCGGGTTCCCACACACGCGCTGCGCGCTGGAGGGGCCCTGGTTGCGCGCCTGCCCGCCCCCACATTGGCTGAGTGGGCTTTGCAAACGCTGCAGGCTTTGCTTCTGTTTCTCCCTCTCCACCCCAACACCCCGAGCGGGTTTGGCGCTGGAAGGTCCAGGCCGCTGGGACTCCCCCAGTCCCACCCGTGCCAAGGACTGGTGGACAGGGCGGGACCGACCGCGACTGCGCGCAAAGCCCCGCCCCGGGCTCCACCCCTGACCTGGGCAAAGGAGCCTGAATCTCAGGAACTGCTAACATCCTGGAGGTGCCAGCCCGGCTCTGCCTTCCTCCCTGCAGCCGTGCGTGGAGCATCTGAATCCTAGAAGACCACAAACTGGGGAGCCGGATACCAGGATGGGGGACAATATATCCCAATATTAATAGTTAACACGTATTAAACAATTTCTATTGCCAAGCAGTGTTAAGAGCTCTTAGCACGTCCTATGTCCTATGATCTTGACAGCAACTCTCTTTTTACCCCTAGTGTACACTAGGGGAAACTGAAATAAAATAGTTTGCACGAGCAAAAGCAAATACTAAAACAAAGTGTTCTGAGATGAGGGGGCTGTGATTTCCAGCAAACCCCACACAACCACCCCTCAGGAGGCTCCTGCAGTGGTCTTCCACACAGGGAAAGGCAGAGAAAGCTGCTTCTGGATGCAGCAGCTCTGATCTCTGTGCATGGCCATGGGTGTGGTTCTCCAGAGCCTGTGGGTGTCCCCAAGAGCAGTCCAGAGCCTGGCATAAAGAGAGGACATCAGACGGGAGGGCACCAGGCACTGTAACTGACCCACCTGGGCCCCTAACCCAGAACAACTGCTCCCCAGCCAGCTGCACAGGGTTGGGGTCAGGGCCAGAGGGCAGAGGACACTCCAAGGGAATATTGGTGAAATATTTCTTGAGTGACATTTTAGAAAGAAATCTGAAGTCCCACCCCAACCTTGCTTGTTCTGCTGTGTTTATATCTCCTCTGAACTTGAAGATGGGTTGTAGATGCCCCTTCCTCCACAGATAGAGAAGGTGAGTCTAGAGGGGTCGGTCGTTGAGAAAGGTGAGTGGGGCCTCAAGTCCAGTGCTGTCTCCACCTGGCTGGCCTGCCCCTCCTCTCCAGCCCTCCTGGGATGCTTGTTTCCTCATTTTCATCCAGAAACAGGCTTGGGGGAAAGTGGAGTGAGCTGGGTGGAAACTGGGGTCATGTGGCAGCAGAATGTTCATCCAGAGGCCCTACCTTTCTGGGAAAGCTGAGATTCCCTCCCTGGGTGCTCTGGCAGAGAAGAATTATTCTCCTGACAGTCTCCTCTCCAACTTTTCCCTGCAGGATCCCTCCCTAGGCTAGGGTCCCCTTTGGCTTCTCCTCTCCCAGCTAGGGCTGCAGGACTACCCCACATGACTAAGACCATTCCATCCCTGGGGAAAGCCCCTATCTGATCAAGGTCCCTGCTGTGGTCCAATTCAGTGAAAATAGATCCTGCCTTGGGTTCTAGTCCCCTCAGCAGCCAGAGGGTCCCTGTCTATTTGATTTTTCTGCTCAGACACACTTATTTAAACAGACCCTTCAGGGCCTTCTTTAATCTGAGCCAGCCCAAAGCAAGAATGCCAGGTAAGGGCGTAGGTTCAGGTAAGGGCGTAGGTTCAGGTAAGGGTGTAGGTTCAGGTAAGGGTGTAGGTTTAGCTGGTTGGGGTGGGGTGGCTGTGAGCACAAGCCATAGGAAACGTGGCATGGACAGAAAGCAGGGAGAAACCTCCCTTAGAACACAGAGGTGTCTCCTGAGTTTGCTCTGCAATTTCAAGTCTGGCTTTACCCTCTCATCTTTGTGGCCTCCAACAAGTTGCTGACCCTGTCTGGGCCTCAGTTTCTCATTATATTGGAGGTTAAATTAATAAGAATACCTCTAAAGTTCTGGAAGCTGTGCCATTGCATCCCAAGAGCCTATAAGGTAGAGGAACAGCTAGCACTGGCATCCTGACCGTCTGGATGCCCAGTGAGTGGCTTCTGCCACCCCAGCAACCTTGGGAGTGGGTTTACAGTGCTGGTTTATAGGTAACAAAGCAAGTCTAGAAAGGCAAAATGATTGGGATTGGCCAATATTTGGAGACAGCATCCTAACCCCACCTTGGGGACCCAAGCCAATGTCTTTGCACCCACCGCAGCCTGTGGATAGCTCAGGATCCTCTGCCCAGTGTAGAGAAGGCAGATCACAGTGCATTTGGGGCTATGGCTCAGCTATCTCCTTACCCAGTCCCCAAGTCCTGACCAGGGCCTGCAGGGCTCTGCAGGGTCCATCCTCTGTCTGCCACATCTTCCAGCATTCTTATCACTCCTTCCCACCTCCACCACCACACCTGGCTGAATCAAAACATCACACTGGGCTCCTTGCAGTTGGCCAAGCATGCCAAGCACATCTCTGCTTCGGGACACCCCCACTGGCTGTCCCTCTGCCCAGTGGGCCTTTCCCCTGGTATTCTCATGGCTCCACTTTCCTCGGAGTCTGCTCAGGTACTGCCTCCTCAGAGAAGGCACTTCCCCCACACCACCCCTGCCACCCTAGTAAGCATTTCCAAAGCCCTGCTTTATTTTTCCCCAATGTGTGTGTTGCCACCCAACGTGTCATTATTGCCTCTATTTACATGTTCCCTACCTGCCTCCCCCATTAAGAGTGCAGCCCCTGTAGTGGCAGATGCTTTGTTTTGTTCCTGGCTGGACAGTCCTTGGCCCTCAGGACCAAACCCAGCACATAGCAGCAAATATTTTTGAATGACCGAATCTCTCTCATACTCACCACAACTTTAGGAAAATTACCAACCGCTTTATGGCTCATTATCCTCATCCATAAAATGAGCCTAATTAGTCCATTCAGCTTATACTGTTGTGAGAAGATGCTGAATAATGCCTGTGAAGTGCTCAGCACAGGGCCTGGCCCTGAGAAAGCCTGCAGGAGAAGCTGTTTCCCGACTAAGAGAGGTTGGTAGACTGTCCACAAGATTCCTGCCATCATGCAGAGCCATGCAGCAGGACCCCTGGGTTCTGGGGCTTGATGGCACACCTCCGAAGGTAAAGCCACATTCCTGTCCGTGTTTTATCTGAACCTTTTGATGACTGAGTTGGCTAGGAAATGTTTAGGTCTTTTTGCAAGTGGAAAGACAAGACCCAGATGGGTCAAGACACTAACCCGGGGGTCACAAAGCTAGGGTCTTTCACATTATTGAGAGGGTTTGCCCTGCTCTAAATTCCTGCCCCCAGGGGCCAGCAGCTCCTATGGTGTCACTGACAGCCAAGGACCTTACTCCAGTGTGCTCTTAGGGTAAGCAGTCCAAATAGAGTGATTCTTTTGCAGAGACAGCTGCCAAACAGTGCCGCTCAGCGGGACACTAGGCTAAGTGTGGTCCTGGAGCTGTGGGAGGAGGATAAGCTGGTTCAGTTGGGAGAAACAGCAAGGGCAAAAGTGGGGAGGTGAGAGGCATAGGGGATGCAGGGCAGTGGATGACCTTGGGGCTCTGGCAGCCCGCCCTGCCTCTGGCATTTCCAGACAACTCTGAGCTTTCAGTTCAAGCAGAGCATGAGGCAGCCGTGGCTTCCATGGACTCTGTTTCCCGGGTAATAATAGCTGTTCCTCCCCCCTCGCCAGCCCTATCCTGTTTGCAGTCCTTTCAGACAAACAGAGCTGAGCCCAGCACCCCCACTCCCTGCTCACAGGCAGGAGTGGCACTTGTACCTTCTCCCTGCAGAGAGGAAACCCTCCCAGGATGCCCCTGGAGCTGGCAGCAAGTGCTGGAGCCGCTGGTTGCCTGTGGAGCACGTTGTGACTTTTCCATCTTGAAAGGCAAATTTGGAAGAAGGGTTTCGGCTGGCATTTAGACTCTAGCCTCCCAATACAAAGAAGGGCAGTGAGGACAGAAGGCAGAGAAGGGATGCTGGCCCTGTGTGAGGAACTTTCATTATCTTATTGAATGTGTCAACAACTCTTACACCAGGTACTGTGAACCCATTCAACAGATGACAAGACAGAGGCACAAGAGGTTGTGGTCTATGGCAAGGAGCTTAGCGAGCAGTGTTTGCTTCTCACCTGTGAGGCAAATTAATGGTGTAATAATCACCACCATGAACTTGCCAGACACCTACTAAGGGCTGGCTCTTTACACACGTTGCTTTAGTCCTCCTAGCCACGTGGGTTTGCCCTGTAGTCTCCATCTGGCAGGTGGAGACAACCGGGAGTGACAGAGGTCAGGCTTCCAAATGTCCGTCTTCTGATAGGGACACCAGTAATTTTGGATAGGGGTTCATCCTACTCCAGTGTGACTTCATCTCACTTTGGTCACTTCTGCAATGACCCCATTTCCAAATAAGGTTGTGTTCACTGGTAGCAGATGTTAGGGCATCAGCATATCTTTTAGAGGGGACATAATTCAACCCCTAACAGGAGGTATGTGCCTCCTATTTGCAGGAAGCTCTGCGGTGCTGCTGGACACCAGGCTCTGAGAGCAGCTGGCTCAGAGTACAGCGATGGCAGTGACAACCCCCAGGTTCCTTGGCGCTGTTAGATGACAACATGCATTCACCTCCTTTCCTAAAGCTCTCATCCGATTTTATCTTTCAGATGGACTGGCATGACTAACCCCACCTTATAGGTGAGGAAATTAAGGTTTAGAAAGGTTCAGTAGCAAAGCTTCAATCTGAAACAATATCTGTTTGACTCCAAAACCACCTCCTGTCACCCCACCAGCACCCCGAGGGCTCGGGTAGGCAGGCAAGAGTTAAGGCTGTGGTGGCAAGTGGGTATCCAGGCACTGCTGACTCACTAGGGCAATACCACTTCCCCGCCTGCCCTCTCCGTTGCCTGGGAGCTGATTAAGATGTCACAGAAGATTATGCTGTCAGGTGCAAGAATCAGGTGCCACGTTACCCTGGCAACAGAGATGGGACACCCATGCAGATCAGCGTCACAGCCTGGTAAAAGGGCTTGGGGTTCTATCTTGGTCACCTGTCCCTGATACAAAATCTGGCCCCGTGGCTCCACAGCTAGGAGACTTGGGTGAAATGGCTCACCTTTCTCATCTTCTTGTTCCTCATCTACAAGGTGGGGGACAATAATTCCATCCCTATGTGGCTCGATTGGAATAGCCCAAGAAATCCTCCACCTCTGTGAGCACCTGCCTAATGGTGCTGCCGGGTACCCCCAGGCAGGCATTAGCTCTGCTGAGGCTCAGGTGTGGGCAGGCTTGCCTGGGGGTAGCAAAGGGATGGTGCCAAGCCTCCTCGCTGCCAAACGGTGAGGATGCTGAGGACGCGGGCTCACCTGCAGGGAGCCCCTGGTAGCAGCTCATTTTGTACCAAGCAGAGAGCAGGAGCAGGAAGCTGGAGAAGCTAGAGAAGCTGGAGAAGCTCTTCTTGGAGACTTCCATGCTTTCTCTCTGATAGAGCTTACCACAGCACACATTCACTGCCTAGTCACCTGTCACTTTCCCAATCCAGCCACGAACCCTGTCTCTTCAGGTCCCCTAAACCCAGAATTCTGCTGAATAAAGGTTCAAATGCATGGGGGATGGGACATGAAAGTGTTTCCCCAAATCCCCCTCTACTCCTCGAAACCAGTTTCTCCTGTCTTTGGGGCAGTAGTTCTCTGCAAAGCTGTCCTTCCCCATGATTCCTGACCCTCTCATCTTTCCAAGTCTTGTCCTTATTCACCCCCAACATCTATGCCCCACCTGTTTACCCACCTGCCCACCCATCCCGGGCAGCATCCATCACATCTCTGAGCCATGTTCCATGCTGAGCCTGCAGAGTCAAGACAGATGGGGCCCTAGTCGTATAGGGGGAGGGGAATGGGTCCTCCTCCCAGGGTGTGCAGTGCATGGCCAGGGCTGGCTGTATGGGAGCAGGGGACACTGCAGAGGAAGGAAAGGTGATGTTCTGCTTGGGAATCAGGGAAGGCCCCTGTAGAGAGGAGGAGAAAAATGTGGGCCCAAGAGGTGAGCAGGGAGGTGGCTGGGAAGCATCTCTCTTGCAGCCCCCACCACCTGCTGATGCCCCCTCCTCTTTTCTAGCCCTCACATAGGTTCAGAGAGGTCAAGCGACTCCATCCTACTCACCCAGCTCATAAGTGGAAGAACTGGTCGAGAAGCTCAGATCTCAGCTTCTCAGAAAGTATTCCCAACCACCTGAATGTCTCAGCCTGTCCTTTGTCACTCCCGGTCCTGTCTCTGTCTGTTGGCTTTCTCCCTGGCTGAAGGACCAGCTCCATGTGGGTGGGACCCGACGTGCCTCTGCTGTGTCCCAGAACCTGAAACAGTAGGTGCTCAGAGCCATCTTTCCTGTCCCTGGTTCTGGGCCAAGGGACTCTCCACTGGTCCCCAACCTCATTTCTGCTCTGGGTACCCCTCTCTTTAAGGGTCTGATCTGCCCTCGCCACATTTGCTCACCTTCAAGGTTCGAAAGGCTGACATGCAGGCGTGCTGCCTCCTGGCCGGGGCCGGCGTCCCTGCTGCACAGTTCTGACCATCTCAGGAGCTACACACCTCGCAAGCAGATAATTGAAAAGATTACCCAGAAAGGGGACTCACAGAAGTTGATTTATGGTGTACCATCCCTACTTCAGCATTTTTATTAGAAATTGAAGAATGGCCTCCCAACTTGAGGCTGTGTTTAGCCTGCACACCCACGCTGCTCCCAGGATGTCTGTGGTCACTGAGCACCAGAGCTCTCAACAATGTGACCGTGAGCCGCACCCACCCCAGAAATGGAGTTTTCCCCTTCTTCTCTTCTCCGCCCTCCCTCCTTTCTGTTCTTGGGGCATTGAAGAGAATTCTGGAGTTCTGGCTGTCTGGTTAGTGGGACGCAGAGAAGCCCGGCTGAGAGCAGGATGTGCCTGCAGAGGGGTGAATATTACACCGGCTCCACCTTGCAGCCTTAGCCGTCCCCCAGGGTCCTGTTCAGAAGCTCCCTTTCCAGGTGGCCCCCCTGATTCCACTCTTTCTCACGTGGAAGTGGTCCCTTCCCTGTGTTCCCAGAGTGCATGGTGGGTGCCTCTGTGGGTGGTGCCCACCCTACCTGCCTGGTGGTGAAGTCACTCAGGCTCAGTCTCTCCCGCTCCTTCAGGGCAGCTGCTCTGTGGTCAGTGCAGAAGCCACAAGGAGGCCAGGGAGCAGGGGAGGATAGCAGGCACATGAAGGGGTGGCAGATAATGTGTTTCAGGTCAAAAGGAAGATGAGCTGGGGACTGGTACCATAATCCAAGGGAGATGACAACACAGGTGAGCGTGGCATTTGACCGCTGAATGGCTCTGGGCAAGTTGCTTTGCCCCTATGAACCCATCTCTCCTCCTTTCTACTCTGGTAACGGTAACATACACCTCACTGGACAGGCAGTGGCAGAGGGACTGACAGCTCATGAGACTCACAAGCTCTCAGGCTCCACCCCTGACCGGCTGGCTCAGGAACCCTGGAGCTGGGGCGGAGGTCAGAGCAAACTTGAGGCTACAGTCCCTGCCTCAGAGCCCTGCTGAGAGCAGCGTGTGAAATAATGCTTGTTGATGGAGAGTGGGTGGCACAAGGAGGCACACAGGACTTTGGCGTCCCTTCCTCTGTGTTGCAGTGATGAGGCCACCAGTGCAGTTCTGGAGGGGAAGACACTGGCCAGAGGAAGTGGGTGCTTTGCAGCTATGGGGCAGCCTCAGCACCAGGTGCTGACACAGCAGCAGAATGTGGGTAGTACATCTGTGAGTAGTGCAGCCCTGTGGGAGGGACCCTGGGGGCTTCATGCAGTTGGATGTCTCCCTCCCCCACACACATTTGGCCCATTTCTCCCCACTAGATCTGCCAGAGTTGGGCTGGGGATGGACAGGAGATGTGCAATTAACTGACACCAGCTGTCTGGGGTCAGGGGAGGATGGGACTGCTTCTGAGTCACCACTGTGGACCAGAGGCCCAGAGAAAAGGCCACAATATGACAGAGGCAGAGGCTGGGGTGGTGTGGCCATAAGTTATGGAGCACCAAGAATCACCAACAACCACCAGAAGCCAGGAGGGAAGCGTGGGATGTGGAGAGGTCACAGCCAAGGCCACATCTTCAGTTTGGACTTCTGATCTCCAGGACTATGAAAGAATAACTTTCTGCTGTTTAAAGCCACCTAGTTTGTGGCAGTTTGTTATGTCATCGCTAGGAAATGAATATAGATTTTGTTTTGGTCCTTCAAGGAACACTATACATGGGGCGTATTATTCCTCATTACACAGATTAAAGACTGAGACTCAGAAAGGTTAAGTGCCTTCTCCAGGATCACTCAGCACTCAGGGGTCACCAGGATCCCAAACCAGATGTGCCTGCATCCAAATAGTGCATGTTCCAGCAGTGACTATGGCCAGTCACCTCCTCGGACCCAACACCCTGTTTCTCCTCATCTTCATCCCCTTCCTGCTCCCCACAGTATTTCTCAGAGGTCCTTTCCCACTCCAGTGCTCTCTCAGGTTGTGTAACCTGAAAAAGCAGCCCTGGACCAGGTGACTCCACTCCTTACGTGGCTTAGCCCCTCACTATGTGGACCTTGTCCCATGCCAGCAGCGGCAGCTTCTCCTGGTGGTTAGAACCCAAGGTCCTTCCAGGCCTCCTGAAATAGATGGGCACTTTCACACCATCCCCAAGCACTCTGAATGCTCCCTGGAGTCTGAGAAGCAAAGGCTGCAGTGCCCTTGACAACTGACCCCAGCCTATGGTCCAGGAAGGGCAGTGTGAGCAAGGTCAGGAGGAAAGGCTCTGTCTTCTCCAAAGGGAGCCCTGGTTTGACTTTGGCTCTGCCACTGGTCAGCTGTGTGACTTTGGCTCAGTTTCTCAACCTCTCTGAGCCACATGTCCACATTGGCAAGTAACAGAAACAAACTCCTACATAGTCTGGCCATGAATAACCAGTGGCTTCATTTAGGTGACAGCTGGGTGCCCCAAGTGTGGTCTTCATGGGGGCAGGTGTTGAGCTGGAGAAGTTCCTGAGACTTGTGAGGAAGTGTCCTCAAGCCCTCTAGGTCCCCTGCACAAACATCCTCCTTCTCTAGGGTGCCCAAGGGTGCCAGCCAAGGGTGCTCCATGGCTTCACTCTCCACCCCCGTTGCCTGGGTGCCCCTTCCTCAGTCTGGTCTCCCCCTTCCCCCTCTCTGTTCCCCTGTCCCCTCTTTCCTGTCCATCCCCTCACCACGTCTCAGAGTATACAGGACCAGGCTAGCACTGGGAGCATAAGGCCAGCAGATTTGCTGACACAGGCCGCTGGCTTGCAGCTGCCCCCCCATCTCAGAGCCCTGCCCTTCCCTCCCTGTCCCTGACTCTCCCCCTTCTCCTCTCTCCCTGTGCCCCTGTGTTTGTGTGTCCAAGCTCCTCCCTCCTCTTCACCACAGAAACGGAGTTTAATTCTCATCCAAATGATTACAAATAGGAGAGAAACCAAGGGCCTGGCATTTGGGCAAGGCAGCTCAGCTGCTGGCTGAGTTAGAAGCCTTATTTCCTTCCTTTGGAGAGGGGCTGAGGTGCCCCTGTAGCCCCCCAAATGGGCAGTCTATGATGCACTTTCTCACAGCCCTCCACAGTGCAGGAGGGAGGAAGAACATGTTCCAAGGTCCTGGAGTGAGAGGAGTGGGATTCAGGCTGGCCTCTGAGGCCTGCAGCCACCCTGACCTGGGCGTTAGGCAGCTTTTCATCTCCTGGTCCCTTTACCCTGCAGCAGCAGCAGCTGCAGCAGCAGTTTGGAGTTTTACAGGAACCAGGGCCAGGGGGTCTTGGGGGGGGGGGGCAGGGAGATTGGTGCCCTGAGGCAATGCAGAGCCCAGGGACAGCTGCCCAGGGAAGCCTGCTGTTCCCCAGCTCCACAGAGACACAGTGGGGGGCGACTGACCTGGCCTCTGGGTTCTCTCCACCCACCTTTGCCTCTCCCCAGAGACAGCCCTGCTACCGCTCAACCTTTTCTAAAGTGAACCATTTCTGCCTGCACTCTTCATTCAGCTCTGAGGCTCAGTGAGTCAGGATTAGGGTTTCCAAGACAGGGGATAAGCTTACATGGGATAAAGGCTTGATTATTAAGGAATAGAGGAAAAGAGGTGTTGTGTTTCCTGCCACTGCTCAGGGTCTTAAAAATGAATGTTCTTATTCTAATCCTGAGTCAATCAGCCACAATCTTGCAACCTCCAATTGTATTGTTGGATACCCTCTTCCTTAGGACACACAGGCACTCATACAACCATCACACACACACACACACACAAATACATGCACACACAACTCACTAACTCACTCATGCACACACAGCTGTCCATGGACGCACTTAGACACACACTCAAATACATATCACACACTCACGCGCTCACATAGTTGCACACTCACATTCATTCACTCAAATTCACACGCTCACAAATACCACACACACAAAAACACACAGGCACACAACTCACACGCTCATGTACACTCTACACATACACACAAAATTTTTCTGCCTACAAACATAAGCTTACACACACACACACACACACACACACACACTACAGGGAACCTTAGAGGCTCTCTAGCCCAGGGACAGTAAACTCACTCGCCCTAGGGACAGTTGACATGGGTCAGGTTGGACTTTGCTGACTGGAGACAGCCAACTCTAAGTGTGGCCTCGGGGTGATGTGGGAGTCCTGACCTGGGCACACTTGAATTTTAATTAGAAATATTCCAATTTTAAGATGCTACCCACTAATTCAACTAACAGCAACATCAATGGCACCTCAAGCTAGATCTGTCCGTGGGACAGTTAATTTAGGACATCTCGGTAGGGCCAGTGTGCCTACTTCACAGATAGGGAAACTGAGCTTCAGAAAGCAAAGTGCCTTTTCCAGGGTTGCTCAGGAAAATTTTGACATGATGCCAAGATCTTTTGGTGTTTCTCAACAATTTGAATCTGTTAAGTCTAGATTATTCACCAAATAAAGTTGTTTTAAGAAGTTGCCTCCCTCCCTTAATGACAGTGCAGATGACACTTCCCTAAACCATCTAAGTGAGTTCCTTGGACTTGGTGCCTCATCTCTTCTTATTCCACACCTGGTCTTAGTCTTCATAGCAGTCCTCATGATTGTAAATCATCTTTGTTTACCAGAAGTTTACATTCTCTGGTAGTCAGTAGTGCTGTCTCTGTACCTTCTCAGAGAATGGGAAGATAACCATTCCTTATCCCTCAAGGGTGGATTCAGCATGTGACTGTGAACAGAAGTAACTCACGTCACTTACAGATGAAGGATTTAATAGCTGTTATATGATCCTGCAAAACACAGGTGTGCTGACCAGCAACCTCTGACAGGTGGCTGCTCCAGGTGTCTGGGCCCTCAGTGATGAGCAGAGGCCCTTCCGTGTCCCGTAGTGTGTGTGCAACATGAGCAAGAAAGAAGCACTTCTATTTTAAACATGGGGATTATTTGTTACTGCAGCATCACTTATCCCATCCTGACAGATACACTTTTTTTTTTTTTGTACAAAACTTTGTATAAGTTTATTGTTATGAATAATCTACTAGGTACACTTTTTAAAAAATTAAAGACAATAGTTTTAGAGCAATTTTGGGTTCTTTTTGAAAGGAAGGTGCAGAACTATTCCATATGCACCCTACACCCGGATATCATGGTCTCTCCCATTATCAATATTCCACATCAGAGTGGTACATTTGTTATAATCAGTGAATCTCCATTGACGTTATCAAAGTCCTTAGTTTGCGATAGAGTTCCCGCTGGGGGCTGCACATTCTGTGGGTTGAGGGCAGTGTACAATGACATATGTCCACCGTTGTAGTATCATACAGAGTATTTTCATTGTGCTAAAATTTCTGTGCTTCACTTTGTTCACCTTTATTTCCTCTCTAACCCCGGGTAACCACTCACCTGTTTACTATCCATAGTTTTGCCTTTTCTAGAATGTCCTACAGTTGGAATGTATGGTGTATACTCTTTTCAGACTGACTTCTATCCCTTAGTAATGTGCATTTAAACATCCTTTGTGTCTTTTCATGGCTTGATAGGTCTTTTCTTTTTAATGCTAAATAATATTTCATGCCTGGATGTTTCACAGTTTATCCATTCAGTTACTGAAGGGCATCTTGGTTGCTTTTAACTTTCAGTAACTATGAACACAACTGCTATAAACATCTGTTTGAGGGTTTGGGGGTCGACATAAATTTATAACTCCAACTTGATTGCTGGATCATATGGTCAGAGCATGTCTAGATAGCTGCCAAACTTGTTTGACAACTGGCTGTATCGTTTTTCATTCCCATCAACAATGAAAGAGTGAGAGTTCCCGTTGTTCTATGTCCTATCTCTGCCCCCTTCTCTTTCTCTTTCCTTTCATCCATCCATCCACTCATCCATCCATGCATGTATCTGTTCTTCAAAATGTTCAGCCTGGAAAAAGTAAGATTTTAAGACACTAGCTCATGCAATAATGGGGGCTGGGAAGTGTGAAATCTGTTAAGTGGGCAGCCTGGCAGGCTGGAGGTGCAGGGAAAGAGCTGATGTCATAGTCTGGCATCCAACATCTGTAGGCTGGAAAGTCATTAGGCCTTCTAGATTTCAGTCTTGAGAACTCCTTCTTCATGGGAAACCTCAGTTTCTATTCTTTTTTTTTTTTTTCTTTGTAGCTACAGGGTCTGCCTAGGTCACCCAGGCTAGAGTGTAGTGGCTTCATCATATTTTACTGCAACCTCAGACTCCTGGGCTCATATGATCCTTCAGCCTCAGCCTCCCAGTTAGCTGGGACTACAGGTGTGAGCCACCACATCTGGCAAAGGGTCAGTCTCTATTCTTCAGGTCTTCAACGGATTGGATGAGGCCAGCCCAGATAATGAAGGGCCATCTGCTTTACTCAAAGTCCACTCATTCTAAATGTTATTCTCATCTACAAAATATCTTCACAGCATCATCTAAGTCAGTGCTCACCCAAAGAAGCAGGCATCCTACAGAGAGTTGGCAGAGAGAATTAACCACTGCCAGGACTCCTGGCTGTGTGAGCTTGGTCACTTGCTCCGTAAAATGGGGAAAGCAAGTCTGTGTGGCATGCAGTGTTTCGCAGACTTTAAACCAAATATGAATTGGCTTGCCACTCAGAAGGTAAGAAATAAATGCTCAGGCCTCCCTGCCTCCCTGAAGGAGATGCTGACCTTGCAAGCCAGGTGTCATGAATGACCAAGCATCCTCCTTGTGCAGGTAGCTCAAGACAATGAGGAACCATGAGAACCAGGCCCAGGTTGGCAAAGGCGGGGGGGGGGGGTCTTCCCTAGAGTGAGAGCAGGGCCCTCATCATCTTTCAAAGACAGATCCTCTGTAGGAGGAAGAAAAACAATCCTAGACAGCAGGGAAAAAAGCTGCCTCTGGCCTCACCACACATTTCCACCTTGATTTCTGCTAAGGAATAAATCTGTAGGGTGAGAGGGCTGTAGGATTGTCAGCAAGGATGAGGCTGATGCCTGCAGAGCCCTGAGGATTGAGACAGCCCTTCAGAGATTAAAACCTAGTGCCCCCCATCCCACATTGCTCAGCAGGGGGATCCCACACTGAGGCCAGCACCCCAGCCCCATCTCAGGGGAAAGTCTCCATGATGCTGAGCTGTTCACAGTTTGAACTGCCCACCCCACATCAACCTCATGTCTACCCAGAACCTGTGAATGCAACCTTATTTGGAAATAGGGTCTTTGCAGAAGTAATTAAGTTGAGGTCATACTGGATGACTGATGTCCTTACAAGAAAAGAGGAGACACAGGGACACATAGAAGGTGTCGTGTGATGGTGAAAACAGAGATGGGAGGGACATGTCTGCAGGCATCACTCACATTGTGGGCAACCAGCAAAGAAGCTGGCAGAGGCAAGGAAGGGTCTTCCCCGGGTCCCTCAGAGGAGCCTGGCCCTGCTAACATCTTGATTGTGGGTATCTAGTCGTCAGAGCTGTGATGGCAACAATTTCTGTTATTCTAAGCCACTCAGTCTGGGGTTATGTGTTTCAGCAACTCCGTGCTGCTCCTCATGGGGTGGTGTGGCCCCTGGTCACACTGCCGCAACTGGCTGACCTCTTCCGATCCTCAGCAGAGACATCACCCATGCTGATGGAGCGCCTGTCCTGGCCCACACCTGCTGCCCTCCCCCGCACCCCCACACTCTGATGACGAGGGACTCCAGTGCTCGAGGGTACCCGTCATGCTCATCCTGAGTGCCTGGCACTGCCAGGCACACAGTAGGGGCCCCATAAATGTGCATTCTTCCCCCCCTCCAGGGCCTGTCTCAGTTCTGAGGCTAAGACAAATGTTTATTTCTGGCATCACTGGCCTGGAGGTGTAAACACGTACCTGGTCGAGACACAGCTGTTCCTATCTTGGACTTCAAAATAAACGTATCTCCATAATTAACGGTCTCTGCACATTACAGGCCCTTATTAAGACTGGCAGGACCTCTGAAGCTCAGGGAGGGTCGTCCAAGGACATAGAGAAGAGAGTCTGACCTCACCAGGCTGAGTTCCACCCCCTTGAGGAGGAAATTGACCCCTCCTGCCCCTTCCTCTCCTCCCCTCCCTTCCTGCCCATCTTTTCTGGCTTACAGAGGGCCTCTCATCCAGTGGCTCCCCCAGGAGCTGGGCAGTGACTGTCTCTGCGCCATGTCAGGGCATCATCAGGCCTCCTCAGTCCTTCCACCTCCACCTCTGTGGAGCTGCTCCTCCCCCAGCCCCTCCCCCCAGGCTCCTTTTCATTGTGCTAAAATTTCTCTGTGCTTCATTTATTCACCTTTATTTCCTCTCTAATCCCAGGTTAGGGCTAGGGTTCTGAGCGTGCCCATGCCTCCTTCCTCTCTCCCTGACCAGCACCTTCTCTGCCCACAAAAGCCTCATGACTCCCCATTTCCTTTGGGCTAAAGAACTAACTGTGCAGCCCCTCTGCAAAGGGCTTTGGGAAGTGGCTCCTGCCCTTGTCTCTACCACCCCCAACCTAGCCACCCTCAAGTGGCACCATCGTGTGCTCTGTGCCACTCCATCTAGACCCAACGCCAGGTCTTTGAAAATGCTGCTCCTTCTTCCCTGCATTTTCCCAGTTAATTAATCCCCTACTTAGCCTTCCCGTCCTGGATCAGAGTCCCTCTGACCTCAGAGTCACGTGTTCCATCTGTGGCAGTCTTGGCTCCCGTAGGGGAACCAGGACGGTGGTCCTATCTTGCTAGTGGAGAACTTTTGGCCCCCACCCTGACTCCCAACTCATTCTACACGACAGTTCAGGTGATAAGGTGGTGTTTTCCCACGGAGAATGAGTGCTCATGACGCTGGGACTAAGAGAAGTGGTTGGCCCTACCAGCCCTGCGCTGCCCTGGCTCCCTCTCCTCTTCCTCTGGGGCAAAAGGAAATGTCTGATTTATCACTGCATTCCCCAAAGCTGGCTGAGCCTGGAACGAAGTGTGTCAATAAATATTGGTGGGATAAAAGACAATCAGTAAGGTGAAGAACAGATAAAGATGAAAGAGCCAGGGCTCGGGAGGCCGAGTTGAGTGGGGTGCCTGAGCTCACAGGTTTCAGACCAGCCTGAGCCAGAGCCAGAGTCAGAGCTTGTCTCTAAAAATAGCCGGGTGTTGTGGTGGGCACCTGTAGTGCCAGCTGCTCAGGAGGCTGAGGCAAGAGAATCACTTGAGCCCAAGAGTTTGAGGTTGCTGTGAGCTGTGATGCCACAGCACTCTATGGAAGGTGACAAAGTAAGTCTCTGTCTCAAAAAAAAAAAAAAAGAAAAGAAAAAAAAAAGATGAAAGAGAGAAAGCAGGGAGGATGGAGATAGGAAATGCAAGGCTGAAACTACACCCAATTAAAGCTTGAAGCATGCTCCCAAGGTACTGATCCCCAGACCCATTTCACAGATGTTGAAACTGTGGTCCAGAGAAGTCTAACTGAATTGCCCCCAAATTACATATCTATTTGAATCTGTGATTCAAACCACATCTGCCTCATTCTTTTAATTATTTGTGGTAATTGTCGTGAACCTCTGGCGAATTGGATGCCTCTTCTCTTGTTGTGCAACTGAGTTTTCCAGTGCCACTTCTTATTTGCAGCATGAATTTCCCCCTCATTATAAAATAGTTTGTGTTCATTTTAGAGAAACAAGAAATTGAAGAAACAAATTTAAAATAAAAAATAGAATTTCCGCTCGGTATCCATAGCTCAGTGATTAGGGCATCAGCCATATACACCGGGGCTGGCAGGTTCAAACCCAGCCCAGGCCTGCTAAACAATGACAACTGCAACAACAGCAATGACAACAATAACAAAAAATAGCCAGGTGTTGTGGCAGGTGCCTGTACTCCCAGCTATTTGGGTGGCTGAGGCAAGAGAATCGCTTAAACCCAAGAGTTAGATGTTGCTGTGAGCTGGGATGCCATGGCACTCTACCCGGGGTGACATAGTAAGACTCTCAAAAAAAAAAAAAATATATATATATTTATAATATATATAATTATATATATTATATTATACTATATATTAATATATAATATATATAATATATTTTTTAAATAAAAAATATATATTTAAAATATATTTTTTTTATTTTATAAAATATATACATATATATATCTAAAGATTCTATAGATTCCATCACTCTCTGTTTAAAACAGTTATATTTGCTAGTCTTTTCTCTGTGTTTGCATTTGCTGTATAAGTGTTTAGAATTAGCTTTCTAAAACCACTTTTTTTTTTTTGAGAAAGAGTCTTACTATGTTGCCCTCTGTAGAGTGCTCTGGCGTCACAGCTCACAGCAACCTCAAATTCTTGGGCTCAAGTGGTTCTCCTCCCTCAGTCTCCTGAGGAACTGCGACCACAGGTACCTGCCACAACGCCCAGTCATTTTTTGTTGCAGTTGTCATTGTTGTTTAGCTGGCTGGGACCAGGTTCGAACCCGCCACCCTCGGTGCACGTGGCTGACACTATCCTCTGTGCTATGGGCCTCTAACACCACTTTAAACCCTGATTTTTTTCACTCGAGATCACATCTTCAGCATTTCTTCACAGCATTGGAAACTCTTCACAAGCATAGTTTTAAAACATTTTTGTGAAATACTTACTGTCAGGTAGTGTACTAAAGGTAGGGTTACATTCATAATTTACTACACAGATGTATCATAATTTACTTAGCCTGTCTCCCATGGTTAGGCATTTAAGTAGTTTTGATTTTTCACTCTGATAGTAACTCCACAATAAACTTTCATAGGCAAAGATTTCTATTCATACCTAGATAAGCAATGGAGTATTGAGAGTTAAATATTGCTGTGAAATGACTTGTCTCTCCCCCAAACTCATATGTTGTTGCAGTTGTTTTTTTTTTTAAACCCGGGGCCAGGTTTGAATCTGCCACCTCTGGTATAG
This sequence comes from Loris lydekkerianus, assembly GCA_963574355.1. Classification (NCBI taxonomy): domain Eukaryota; kingdom Metazoa; phylum Chordata; class Mammalia; order Primates; family Lorisidae; genus Loris; species Loris lydekkerianus. Next base: position 5,612 of record CAUYPK010110793.1, on the reverse strand, counting down.
GGGGCCGGCACTCTACTCCTCGAGCCACAGGCGCCGCCCCAAAACTCATATGTGAGTGTATTTGGAGATAGGGTCCTTGTGGAAGTAATTAAGGTTAAATGAAGTTATAAGGGTAGTGTCCTAATCCCACAGGACTAATGTCCTAATAAGGAGAGAGAGAGAGAGAGAGAGAGAGAGAGAGAGAACGAGAGAACGAGCTCAAGAAAAAGCCATGTGAGCCCACAGCAAGAAGATGGCCATCTGCTAGCCAGGAAGAGGGTCTCCACCAGGGACCAAGGCTGCTGCCTCCTTAACCTTGGACTTCTGGCCTCTCTGAAGGAAAATAAATTTCTGTTGTTCAAACTACTTGTCTGTTGCATTTGTCAGCAGCAGAAGATAAAGGCAAATGTCATGTGCACAATTTTTGGTTATGTTGAAGGCTTCATGGTTGTTTACATTTGTCAAAACCTGACAAATTTTACACTTTAAATATAACTTTTAGGCTCGGCACCTATGGCTCAAACGGCTAAGGAACCAGCCACACATACCTGAGCTGGCCGGTTCAAATCCAGCCTGGGCCTGCCTAACAACAATGACGGCTGCAACCAAAAAATAGCCAGGCGTTGTGACAGGCTCCTGTAGTCTCAGGTACTTGGGAGGCGGAGGCAGGAGAATCGCTTGAACCCAGGAGTTGGAGGCTGCTGTGAGCTGTGATGCCACAGCACTCTACCCAGGGTGATAGTTTGCGCTTCTGTCTCAAAATAAATAAATAAATAAATAAATAAATAAATAAATATTTTACTGTATTTAATTATATCGTAATAAAACCCTTTTAAAAAATTAAATATCAGTGCTTAAAGTGAATTTCACTATATTTCATCTAGATAAGCCCCCCTACCAGTCAGAATATTTGGGAATCCCTAAAGAATTTCACATGAGACCTTCCTCATCTGTGTCAATGATGTTTACAGGCTGCGTCATTCATTAGGCCACAGAACTCAGGGCTGAGCTTCCCAGAGGCTGTGTCACTCCCTATCTGGGTGTGTTTGGGAAATTCGCATCCCTCTCTAAGCCTCAGTTTCCATACCTGGAAAATGGGAATGATAATACCTTTCTGTTGGGTCACTGTGAGCTGAGACCTGTTAGCCATTTTAGCAGAGAGCTTGGTGCATGAGAAGTCCTTGAAACTATCTGCTTTCAGAGTCATTATGAGGAAATTATGGAGCCTTGGCAAATGCCAAATTTAATGTAGGCAAACCAAGCCTTCTATGGTCCCTGAATTGGCCATCAATCTCCTCAATGAAAACTTAGGCCAGCTTTCTCGAAGTGAGTCAGTGCAGCATCACTCAGGAGTCTTGTTTACGATGCACACTTAAGGGCTCTGGGCCAGGTATACTGAATTAGAGTCTCTAGGATCGGGGCCCTGGAGTGCACATTATAACATATACCTGGAGAGATTCCGAGAACTACCTCCCTGGGCTAAATTAATCAAGTTAATTATGTTAATGAGACTATCATTCCTGTTTGGGAGCATTTACCCAGACCAGGAACAGTACTTGAGAATACAACATGAATGATCTCACTATATCCATGTGAGTCCATGTGAGATGGGTCTCCTAGTGTCCTTCTATAACAAAAAATAAAAATGGGCTTGGTGCCTGTAGCCCAGTGGTTAGGGCACCAGCCACATACACCGAGGCTGGCGGGTTTGAACCCAGCCAGGGCCTGCTAAACAACAATGACAACTGCAATAAAAATAATAGCTGGGCGTTGTGGTGGACACCTGTAGTCCCAGCTACTTGGGAGGCTGAGGCAAGAGAATCGCTTAAGCCCAAGAGTTTGAGGTCACTGTGAGCTATGAAGCCACAGCACTCTACTGAGGGCCACATAGTGAGACTCTGTCTCAAAAAAAAAAGAAGATAAAAATGAAGTTCAGACAAGTTGTCACTTGCTCAAGTTTGTGTTGCAGAGTTTGTTTTTCAAGCTGGGTCTGTCTTGTTCTGAAAAGCTGTGCAATTAGTCACTACACTAGTTTAGGCATCCGTTCACTCAACCAATATTTATTAAATATTTACTAAGTGCCTGCTATAGGTTCCATATTCTGTTTCTGGGGATTTTGGACTCAGACATCATGAACTCTTAATTATCAAGCCTTTGGACTTAGACTGAATTACACTACCAAATTTCCTGGTTCTCCAGCCTGAAGATAACAGATAATGTGACTTCTCAGCCCCTATAACCACAGCACCAAAAAGGATTATAGTAATCACAGATTACTACATATTAGTAATATATTATATATATTAGTATAAATATTGCATATATACGCTAATTAGCATATATAGTATATATACTAATATAGTATATATTGTATATACATACACATATAAAATAAATATATATATTCTACTTTTTTCTTTCTTTTTAATATTTTCTTTCATTTTTATCTCATTCTCTTCTTTTTCTCCTTCGTCTTCTTTCTTTTGTTCCTTTTCTCTCCCTTTCTTTCCTATACCATAGGGTCAAAGAAGAGCAAAGGGAAGGAGGAGCTAAAAGAAGAGGCAGGGGAAGGAAATAAAGAAGAAATCAGCAAAAAATGCTCTGGCCACATGAAGAACCAGAACAGAGCTTCTCTCCAAGGGGTCACAATGGAGCCACCATGGAAGATTCCAATTATAAAGAAATTGTGGAAATGACAGAAATGGAACTCAGATTATGGATGGCAAATACAATGAAGGGAATTAAGGAAAAACGGGAAAATCAGCAGAAAGAAATCCAAAAGTTGTCCCAAGAAATTAACAAAATTAAAGACAAAATCTCCAAGGATCTGGACAAAATCAGAAAGGATATAATGGAGCTTAAAGATTTGAAGAAAGCATTCAGGGAGTTTTAACTGTGGTAGAACATTTTAATTAACAGATTAAACCATGAAGAAGAAAGAATCTCAGAGCTTGAAGACAAGGCTCTCAAGCTAACCCTTAGAGGCAGAAAAGAAGAGAGTAAAAGCCGAGCAATTATTTAGGGAGCTGTGGGACTACAAAAAGCAAACTTATGAATTAAAGATATCCCTGAAGGAGAAGAGAGTCCCCAAAGCACAGAGTCTCTGGCTGATATTATAACTGAAAGTTTTCCAAGCATCTCCAAAGACTCAGACATATATCTATTAGATGAATAGTAAATGCTGGCACAATTTAATTCAAATAGAACCTGTCCTAGACACATTGTAATTAACCTGTCTAAAGTCAAAATGAGAGAGAAAATTCTCCAGGCAGCCAGGCATAAGCAGCAGCTGACCTACAAGGGCAAACCCATCAGGTTAACAGCTAATTTCTCAATGAAACCTTTACAAGCTGGAAGAGGGTCAGCTCCTTCAATTTTCTTAAACAAAACAACCTGTAGCCTAAGATTCTGTATCCTGCAAAACTAAGTTTTGGAAATAAAACTTTTACTGACAAGCAAACATTGAGGAAATGTGCCTCTATTAGAGCTGTTCTGAAGGAAGTACGCAGACCTATGGTATATGGACCAACACAATAAACTCCCAGCAACATAAAGACACCTTGAAACTAAAGGACAAAGGCTAGCTACCAAAATGGCCCACGTGATAAAATTAGGCAAGAGAGCCTAACCCAAGAAGATAAACAGAACTCCAACCTACTCATCAATCCTCTCGATAAACGTGGATGGCTTGAATTCCCCACTGAAGTGGTACAGGCTGACTGACTGGATAAAAATTATAAGTCAAGAATATGTTGACTTCAAGAAACACCTAACCCCCAAGAACAAATTAAGACTCAGGGGAAGGGCTGGAAAAAAATACTTTGAACAAATGGAAACCAAAAGAAAGCAGGAGTCACAATTATTATTACAGATACAATTGACTTCATAGCAACAAAATGAAGTAAAGACAAAGATGGATACTATACACTGGTCAAGGGAACAATTCAAGAAGATATTTCAATTCTGAATATTTATGCACCCAACTCCATTGCTCCCAGATTTATAAAGCAAACCATACTTGATCTGAACAATATGATAAACAGCACCACAACGGTAAGGGACTTCGACACCCCACTGCCAGAACTAGACAGATCCTCCAAGCAGAAACTGAAGAAAGAAATTATAGACTTACATATGACTATAGCAAATGGGCTTAACAGACAAATACAGAACATTTCACCCAAGTACTACTGAATATACATTCTTCTCATCAGCCCATGAATCATTCTCCAAGATTGAGCATATCTTAGGTCACAAAGCAAGCTTCAATAAAACTTTAAAAAATGGAATTGTGCCTTCTATCTTTACAGACCACAAAGGGATAGAAGTAGAACTCTATTCCAACAGAAACATGAAAACATGCAAAGTCATGGAAACTAAACAACATGGGTCAAGAAGGAAATCATTAGATTCCTCAATCAACATGTCAATGAGACCACAGCTATCAAAACCTGTGGGATACTGCAAAAGTAGTCCTAAGAGGGAAATGCATCACATTAAATTGTAGAGAACGCCAAGAGCCAGACGACCTCTGAGCAGGATGATTTGCAGCTGGGGAACGGACCCTCGGGCGATTCGTCTGCAGGTGCTCCTTGCGGAGAAAGAGCCCGAGCCCATGGTGATCTTTAGGCACGCAGTCATTATTTAATACTCCCCTCACCTGTCTTGTGCTGTGTCAATAAAAGGCTACTGCGGAGGTTGCTCAGAGCTACCCTGAAATCAAGGTTAGCCCCCCTCCTATAAGCTTATACTTCTAATCTGTGTCACGCCTGGTTCCTTCTTGTGCAATCAAGACCAGGCCCATAGGGGCTGCAACATCTGGCGTATCCAGCAGGATCCAGCAGGACACAACAGGACACCAGGGACGTGGACCAAAAGGGAAAGTGACATTCGGAAGTAAGTGAGGCCTTTGGTAGACAGTGGGAGGAAATCAAAGGGAAACTCTGCGCAGGGCAAGTGGGACTTTTGATCAATCTAGAATCTAGGGAACCTCACTCGGAATAAGTGAGGTCTTTCATAGATAAGCAAAAGATTTAGAGAAAACCATGGGTAACTTCCTGTTTGGGGAGTTGCGAGAATTAGAAACTGAGGAAGAAGGCGATGTTCAAGTAGAATTTGAAAAAGAAGAGAATAGTGAGGTTCACTGAGAATCTGGATCTAAGGAGAACTTGGAATCAAGACCATAAGATACAGACACAAAAAAAGCAACAAATTACCTCTATGGCCATTTTGGCTGCTCAGATCAGACAATTGGAAGACCAGGTAAATAGTCTCATGGTCAGAAATGCCGACTTAGAGCACCCAATATTGCCCTCAGCGCCTCCCTATGTAGATGAACTGCCCGTGACTTCTGTTATGAAGGCTGTGTTAGAAACGTGTAAAACTGGTGACTTTAAGTGGGAAGACACTTTGGGGCTTTTTGCGGTTCTAGTCACTAATATTCCTCCCCATCCGCGACACCCTCAAGGAGGCCAACGTTTTGATCACCATATGATCACCTTTGTGATTCTGAAAGATTTTAAACAGGTCGTAGCACAGTATAGCATGCAATCCCCATTTTCTAGAGGTCTGTTACAGGGGCTTGCACAAGAGCAGCAGCTCATTCCTTATGACTGGGACATGATAGCCAGAAC
>CAUYPK010110789.1:0-25193 GCA_963574355.1 Loris lydekkerianus | reverse complement strand
GCCTCTACCTAGATACAGCCAATATGGTACCATGCCACTGGCCCGACCCTGTCACTCACCTCTTCCCCCGCCTTCTTTCCCTGCCCCTTCTCCACAATAAAAAAATTAATAAATTCAAAAAAAAAAAAAAAAAAAAAAAATCAATTTAGCTTTGAACATGAGCTGCCTGTGGGTTTTTTTTTGTTTGTTTGTTTTTTTTTAATTTGGAATGGACTGCTATTTATTTGGTATGAACTGTTAGACAAACTGTTACAAAAAGAAAAATCTAACGTTTTGCCATTTCTCTTATAAAAGAGTTACTTTTTTAAATTTTTTATAGGAAAAATATTTTTCTACATCAAAAGAAACTGCATGTGACCTGTGCACAAAATAACATTTCGATAAATTGTAAGTTATTTAGAACAAGGAAACAAGTGTGTGTTAATAAATATAAAGAGGATCCGTGTTCAAATAATTCTGGGAAAACATTTGTAAGGATTAGTTTTGGGTCATTGTAGATCAAGGTGTGGTGTTTGTGGAAGGGAGACTTGAACAATGCTGCAACCTTGAGCTATTTTTCTTGACAGATGTTGAAGGCCAGAGGATGGGACACTGGGACTTTGGTCCTATCAGGATTTCATCTCTAGTGATGACTGATGGATCATAAGATATGCAATGTGAAGATTCACTGTCATTGAATTTCTTCCACATTTGATGAGAGAGAGTTCATTTTGTCCCATATAATAGCCAAAAGGAAGCTTGTCATAGTGATAAAAGTAAAAGTACTGGGGAGATACGCTAGTATCAAGGAAAAGTAAAGCCCAACCTTTTTGAGTGAAATTACGGCCAAGTTGAAAGTGACTAAAATTATCTCCCCAAAATGTTCATTTCCCTTCTCCATGTAGAGTGGTGCCTCTCAAAAATAAATCTTATATGGAAAAATCTTTTTTTTTCCCAAAATTATTGATTTTTGCATAGCTTTTTCTTTTTTACTAAGATTGTAATTATTTTTCTGTGCTTATTTTTCTTTGCATATAGACAATTAAATAGGTAGTGTGAATTGCTTCAGGAACTCATTCATATATTTAGGAATTTTTTCCTTCATTTATTTATTCAATGCTTAAGGCAAGATCCACAAAAATCACTCTGTACATCCTTAAAGCACAAAGTGACCATGAGCAAGTAACATTATCTCTCTGAGTTTTAGTTTCCTATAAAAGATGGAAATCCTGACGCCCACCATTCAGAGTTATCAGAATTGAGAAAATAATATCATTCAACCTAGCATGGTATCTGGCATGTGATACATAATAAATGATACCAAGTATGGTTAATGTTGTTGCTATTTTAGAAATTTTGTTTTTGTTAAAAATGTATCCTAAATTCCCAAATAAATGGCTTTGTTTAGATTTGAACTTTTTTGTGGCTTCTAAACCACCGTATACTAATTTCTATCAGATATGGGAATATGGGGAGGATAGTTGAGATAACAGCAGGTAGAAATTCTTTCCAAATGACCTTAAAGTTCTTTTTAAAATCCCAAAGTAGTTACCGCTCTGGGGTTAAAGTGTTTCTAAATTTAAACAGTTATGAAATTGTGTAATTGCTTAGCCTGTGAGCTGCTTGGGTCCAGAACGTGTCTTAAATTTGACTCTAGTGCTGGCACAAAACCCGGCACAGAGTTTGAAGTAGAATTGTCCTCGGTGGTGTCAGCAGCACAGTGTCTTTCTATGGTTGCTGAGAATGATTAGGAAAGTCATCTTCAATAAAGAAGAGCCTTTCTGACTCTCAGGGAGGAATAAAAAGCACTTTTTTCTAATGTGAATTCCAGTTGATTTGAAGAATTAATAGCTGAGAAAATTACTATTTCTGTGAGGAGAAATGACAGAATATTGAGGCAGAGGATATGAATATTGTCCTCTGGGAATAGGCTGAAATATTAGCTTGAGGATCATTTCAACAATGATAAACCAGAGGAAGTGGTTTCAACCCAAGCGCTGCCCACGCCCTGGCGGGAGGTTCAGCCCAGAGAGACTGTGAAGGCGATTTATGTTGCCTACATTTCTCATTTAAGAGAAAAAGGGGGCTGAAGAAGAACACCCCACATTGTGTCTTAAAATGTTCAGTATTTACAGAATACAAATAGTAATCTAGACCCAAGAAAAGAGTGCATTCTGAAAATAACACGTAGTATAGAGCCTGTAAGACCTTGCCAATTTCATTCCTGTGCACTTTTCTATCTTGTTGCCTTGGGTGATTTACAACTGCAAAAAAGAGGCCTTCCAAATTTTCCCAATCTTTGTTAGAAATCGGTGCTCCCTTCTCTTTACCCATTGTCCATGCACGCTGTACCCATGCCTCCTACTACCATCCTTCTTATTGCTTTACTTATTCAGGGTGTGGCACAAAGAGTGATACAAAGCTAATGAATGGTAGTCAAGATGTTCAAAATATAGTATGAAAGATAAGACACATACGTATACCAGGAAGATAAAACACACAGAATCTCAGGAAGAAAAATAAAGTGTTACTATTTCAATCGATTGGGGTGAGATGGCTTAGGCCTAATATCCCAGCAGTTTGGGTGGCTGAGGTGAGAGGATCCCTTGAGCTCATGTGTTTGAGACCAGTCTGAGCAACACAGAGAAACCCCATCTCTACAAAAATCAAAAATTAAAAAGTCATCTGGGCATGATGTTGCACACCTATGGTACTAGCTATTCTGGAGGCTGAGGCAGGCGGATCTCTGGAGCCCAGGACTTCCAGGCTGAAGTGAGCTATGAGTGAGCCACTATACTCCAGCCTGGGCAACAGAACAACAAATGTCTCTAAAACAATGAAATAAAATAAAAAAATAAAATAAATTTGTACTGCAGCCTTCTAAAGGAATAGCATTAAGAGAGATATTTGCTTTAGAAAATACCCCAATTTAGTCATTTGGAAGTAAAAACTGTAATCCCCTGGGCATTTGGATGAGTCAGGAGCAAAAGAAGAAGAGTGCTGAATTGCTCTGCATCATGAAATGAGAGGAATCAGTAATGAGGGGAAGGATCCAGCAGGGAGTAGGAAGGGAGATGTCATGTGAGGCTCTGCAAAGGAAGAGGAGCTCATGCAGAACGATGTAACATAGAGGGAATTGTACTCCCACCCCATGGAGTGGTAGCAGAGAGACTTTAGGACAATGAGGTCCAGTAATCAATTTAAGCAGTTTTCTGGGCTGTGAGGTAACTACCCACTTCCCTTTTCTCAGAGCTCCAGTAAAAGACTGTTCTACTCAACAGCCTTATGCTAATGGGACTCTGGGGATATAGAAGACGTGGGGTTTAACATTGAACCAAGAGCAAGGCTAGACGGGGAGTCACTGGGTGCTGCTTCCAGTGCAGCCTCAAGTGACGATGGCTCAGAAGAATGCAACTCTCCCCACCTCCCCTTCTTTGAGAATCCCAGAGGAATGGAGAGTGGGAGGGCTGGGCTTTGGTGGATTTTCCATACTTTGTGGAATGAGAGCTCCAGCCATCCTATTTTCTATATTAAATGAAAAGTGTCAAGAATCCCTAGAGTCGTTCATTGGGAGAATTAAATAAATTAAATCTATGTTCAGGGCTTGGCATACAGTAAGTACTCAATGAGTTTTTGGTATTATTTTTATTATCATTTGAATAGCTGGGTTACAAAGTCATGATAGATAATACAAGACAGGGAAGGGCTTCTAAGGTGATACAGACAATAAGTGCTCTAGGATTTCAGTGATGGGAGAGATCAATCATTTATTTGAATAACACTCTGAAAATAACAGAGTGTTATTTATCATTTGTCAGAGAGGCATCATTTATCAGAGAGGGGTTTGCAGAGGAGCTGGACTTCATGCAGGGATTTGTGGACCTAGTGAAACTCTGATGGGTGACTCCAGTTGAAATCCCAGCTCCTTACAGAAGAGGAAAGGATAAGACTTTCTCAAGGGAGAGACAGAGATTTATTTGGGTCTGAGCCAAGGTTGAGTACCAAAGAGCCGAGTTCCAAAGTTGCTTTGGAAACGTAGACTAGGCATAGACCAGGACAACTTTGGATCACAAACTAAGGAGTAAAGCCTGCTGGGAGACAGGGGGTGGATGCAGCACAGGTGTCCTCCAAGGATTTTCAAGCGAAGAGTATCAAAATCATAGCAGTGCTTTAAGGAAATTACCTTGGCAGTTAACCAAGAAATTAACCTAGTTAGTTGGCTGGGAAGATGAAGTCCAGGGGCAGAAAAGATGGAGGATAACTTCCTGGAAGTTGAGGCAGGAAGAGATACGTGCAGGCATGGAGTGATGGTGGTGACTATGTCAATACCGAGATGGGGAAAGATCTGTCAGAGTGGGGATCCGTAGGTCCTGGAAACTGACCTGGGGCTGGGAAAATAAAGGAGGAGATAAAGGATCCCATTCCAGAAAGGAACTTGGGAACTGGAAGAATGACGGTACTAGAAAACCAGAGCAAGGGGTGTCAAGCACTTAGGGAAATGCTCTCATTTAAGGAGAAATGAACAAGGAAAGACAGATCCAGGAGGAAGAAAGTGGATAGAGACTCCAGGTGATGGAGATGTAAAGAAGATGGGAGAAGAGCTCCAAGAGTTGATTGACGTGGTAAAAGTTTCAAGGTGAGAAAGATGAAACTTGAGAAAAGCCCCTATTAGCCCAAAGTTGTTTAAAGAGAGTGCCTTAGGGAGAGAGATGAGTTACTAGAGCTTGGGAAACAGGAGGAAGACAATGATTGGTTATTAGTCAGTTTTTAAAAAATTTTTGGAGTAATTTGGAAGCAACTTACAGGGGAAGATAGGAGGGTAATCCAAGGCAGGGAGAGTTAAGGTAGGGTTTGTTGGTGAAGGTTTTGCTGTAAGAGATATAAACATATTTTAAGGCAAAGGGATTAAAGAATAATGGGGGGGGGTGTTCAAATCTCAAAAGCTGGGCTACTGGAAATCTTTGTCAGGCAGCTGTGAGAACGCAGCTGTGGCTTGCTCTGCGGTCACCTTTTGCAACCTCCCCCACTGGTCACAGAGAGAGCGGGGGAGATGATTGGCCCGTCCCCTCGGGCCAGAGTTTGCTGATGGCACAGTGAAATGTTAAGGAAAAGAGACACAATAGGAAGGCAAAGAGAGTATTTAAACAGCTGGCACCTGGCTTTGGTGTACAGGCAAGAGCCGCTTGGAAGGTTGGAAGGTTCAGAGGGGGTGTGGAAGGGTGGGGGTTTTCAAGATAGAGTTCCAATAGGAGTGAGGAAGGGGAGGGGAGAGGCTATATGCCCCCCCCCCCAAGTCAAACTTTATCATCTATTTTGAAATTACAGTGGTCTCACATGGTGATATTGTAGGACAATGTCACCACACACGGTGATTTTGCCAAGGTGAGATAAAAATCATCGGCATTGAGAAAGCTCAAGGAAGTGAGAAGCCAGGGTCTTGACAGTGAGAACGCAGAAATGGCAGAGAATGATTTCAGAGTGTGAGCCAGGTGCCAGTCTCCCAGGGACAGCGGAAGGGCAAGTGTGATGGCTAAGTATGACAAGAATGGAAGGATGACAAAGAGGGGAAGGAACTTGTGCCTGGGGGGAGGGGAGGCAGTCGCAGTGACTGCGCCTACTTGTGATACAGTCTCTGTGAGAACAGTTTGCTGCAGCCAAACTGCAGCATTTTAATACCCATTCAACAACAGCACTGCAATGTTGCCCACAAAGTTGCTCCATTTTGCCATAAAACCATAACAAGTCTTGTGTTTTCCTCTGAGTCATGTATTTTCCTTCCCCAGTATGTAATAACTGTAATTAATGATGCTCCTTCTCCTAAACTAAACTTATACAAATCAGATACTGCAGGGTCCCAGCTCCTAGGGATCCCCTTGAAAAAAACACACCCACGACCTCACAGGGGAATAGCACCGAAGGAAGGAGGGCAGGCTTCCTCACTTTGAGCAATAGGGGAGAGAGAAGTGTAGCTTGCGCAGAAGAACACCAAAGGAGCCCAAGAATTGGGAGGTGCGTTCTGGGGTGTGGGGGAAAGACGTTCTTAATACAGCGATTCCCATGAGTGGAGGGAGGTGGGGCGACAGGGATGAAAAGGGAGAGGAGACCGCAGGTGGAGGTGGGTTTTGAAGTAAAGTTAGAGTGCTTGATCAGTGTATGTTCACGGGTTTGGCCTTTCTCCTCAAGCTACTGAAATATTTTAGGCCTGGGAATCATATCCTAAACCTTGGAGTAGAGAGAGATTGTCCTGGTTTCTGGGGGGAGAATGGACCGAAGGTGAGCCAAGAGATGGCCAAGGAGGCCACCAGTGTGATTTTAATGCAGTGACGTGTCTGCACCGGTGCAGCTCACACTCACAGCCCAGCATTTCATCCCCTGTGTCAGCTTCTGAATGTCCTGCTGTTCCAAGTCTGTCACTCACTGAACAGATCAGAAGCAGTCCAGGCCTTTTGCCAACTCAGCTGGTTAAAATCCATGCACCGGACCGGCTCATGGGTGTACAACCTGTGTAGTTGTGTAGAGCCCTGTGCTCAGAAGGATTCTCACATTTGGTTTAATGTTCTTTAGTCAACAATTTGAAATTCATTTTATACTGAACCCCACAAAATATGTAGAGAGTCCCACCTCCAGCAATCCATGGATGGGAGCCTTTGAATAATTCTTCAAACCCTAGGGCAAAATGGCCTGTGGACTTTTTGGAATCATTCCCTGTTTAAGACTAGAAAGTCATCAAGCTTTCCAAAAACTGAGCTAGGAGCTGGTCTTCCCTGAGGCCGGGAATGGACTCTCTGCGGGCTGGCTCTGACCTGCCTCTCATCAGCTGCTGTGCTACCTGGCACCTGGATGGCTGCCAGAGTACGCTTCAGCTCAGGGGAAGAGGAGGAGAGCATTCTTGACTTTTTGCAGAATTAAACACTTGGAGAAACTTCAGGAAGAAAGCACTTGGTAAGAGGTAAAGCTCGTTGGCCCACTGGCCCTGCTTGTGGTCCAGCTCCTTCTCATGTTCATGGTTCTCAGCGTGTTTATTCTCATCTTTCCAGTGGCCAGAGGACAAGTTTAATTTCTTATTTCCTCTAGGGAGCCTGGAGGGAGCATCAGGCACCAAATACAGGAAATCATGTGGAGAGGATTTCTTATTTATTACAGGCCCCATATTACTTCCCTCCCCCAGCCCCTGCCGCCACCTCCAGTCACACGGGGCCTCCGGGACTTTTCCTGCAGCAGAGGACAGAAGGCGGTTCACCTCTGCTCCCCACGGAAGCCTGGGAGAGTCAGGAGCATCTGAAGTCTGGGCTTATGAGAAACCCCACCCTCTTCTAGTTGTGTGATTGAATGGGAGGCCCTTAAATTTCATCTCACCCGAGAGGTCTGGGGGAAGATCTTCAGGAAAGGGTTAAACTTCAGGAGCACAGAAAAGGAAGGTAGGTGCTGGCGTTATTTTGCTTTGTCTTGTCAGTTATGAATCAAGCTGTTCTGAAGTATGTATGTATGTCCATATGGCATTTCCTGTCAAACTGGGTGTCTTGAATTAGGGTTAGATTTACTGATTTACAAGATTGAGGGGAGAAGGTGTGAGAGAGAATATGACATTTGGATTTTTTAAATCTGTATATCTTCCAGTAAAGACTGCTAATGAGGATGGTCATAGACCATGATGCCAATCCTTATTTAATTTAATTTGGAGTGAAAATCACATTAGAAGTTGCATTTTTTAAAAAGAATTAAAAATTTTTTGGATTTTGTAGTATAAGGGAGAAGTTTACCAAATGCTTTTTCTTTTCAATAATATAGACCCCTATCATGAGCTTTTTAAATTTCTTTCTGAGTTTTACAATTTAAGATATATCAGAGTTGACGGAGGATTTTCCAGTGGAAATAGGAACAGGTATTTCTAACTTAGAGTACTCGTGCATTATAATCTGGTGTATTTCCATATTGTTTCCTAGGATTTTCTATGAAACAGTTGTTCTTCCTGAGTTTTCCTAAAATTTAGTACAAGTAGTTGACAACAAATATCAAGTGATAGCTTAGAAGGCTGCTTTGATTTCCTGTTATAAGCAGGGATGGTGCTCACTTCTTAACTGGTTGTTCTTGTTGGTCACTGTTGGGGTTCAAGGTAATGGGTCAACCGAGACCCAGGGAGGGGTCAAGTTCTATTCAAGTAACACTACATATTCCTCTGAATTAATGTGTTTAGCCTTTGATACCTTCCTGGGAACACAGAATGTCAATGGCTGTCTGGGGATCCTTGCCCTGCAGCTCAGAGGAATCCACCAGGCATTTGTGTCGGGTGTAGAGTTGGTCTGAAGTAGGTCAGCAGAGGATGGAGGCAGTGCCATCCTTGAGCAGTCTCTGTGCTGGGAGAGCAGCCAGGAGAGAAGGAAGCGACTCTACCAGGAGCTGCCTGGAAAATCTAGAAGCTGGTAGATCTACAGCTAGTGTCTCACACTGACCCTTACCGCAGCATGGTTGCAAGCACTTTCTTTCTGATTACATGTGGGATTCTTCATTTTCCACCTAGAGATGTTCATCTTAGCCAGATTTCGCCTAGAGTCAAATGTTGGGGCAAGGTACAGTTTCATTTGGCCCAGGCTGTGTACTGCCCAGGAGCACATGGACAACTGAGAGAAAGAAAACTCAGTAGAACCTCCATAGCTGAACACCCCCTACACTGACCACCTCCATAGCTGACCACCTCCTGAGCTGACCACCCCTACGCTGACCATCTCCATAGCTGACCACCCCCTACACTGACCACCTCCATAGCTGACCACCCCTATACTGACCACCTCCATAGCTGACCACCCCTACACTGACCACCTCTATAGCTGACCACCCCTACACTGACCACCTCCATAGCTGACCACCTCCTTAGCTGACCACCCCTATGCCGACCATCTCCATAGCTGACCACCCCCTACACTGACCGCCTCCATAGCTGACCACCCCCTATGCTGACCACCTCCATAGCTGACCACCCCTACACTGACCACTTCCATAGCTGACCATCTCCATAGCTGAACACCCCTACACTGACCACCTCCATAGCTGACCATCTCCTACACTGGCCACCTTCATAGCTGACCACCCCCTACACTGACTATCCCCATAGCTGACCACCCCCTACACTGACCACCTCCATAGCTGACCACCCCTATACTGACCACTTCCTTAAATTGCCCTACTCTTTGTAGACTGGACACGTGCCATGTGTACGTATCAGTACACTAGGCTGCGTTCCTTATGCTGACCGCCTCCATTTTTTACAGTCCCATGGGGGTCAATGTACAGGGCTTCACTGTACTTCCTGCTTGCTCTCAAGACCCAGGTCTTGGGCTTAGGCTGATGCGACCTGCCTGGGCACTCTCAAGTGACCGCTTGCTCTCTCTTTGAGCCTTTGTTTCTTGCACTCCCATAATCCACAGCTGCCAGATGAGAAGCCTCAGGACCTCCTGAATTCCTTCTTGCTTCCTGTTCTCAGATCTCTCTGCATGCCTACCTTGTCCACAGCTGCCTTTCAGCAGCCAAATGCTTTCTGTAGGTCACCTTTTAACCACTCAAAGTTATACTAATCTCTATTAATAAGAATAAGTTGCAGCAAACTCTCATGAGAGATTTCTAGTGGCCTGCCACAGGTCTCAGGCTGTATCTGAGATCAGCCTTACCTGTATTTGGCTCAACGCTTCTTTCTTCATTAGAGGCATGTGGGGGGCTGGAAAGAGGCAGAGTTGGTTTTGAATCCCCCATCTTGAACAAGTAATTATATCTTCCTTGAACAAGTGATTGTGTCAACAAAACTGAGTCTTAGTTTGTTTCTAAAAATATGTGCTAATATTTAGCATACAAGTTTGCAGAGAAGATCAATTAGCTAAAATGTTTACTATATTTCTTCAAAAACATATACCAGATCTTAAAAGATGAGGCTGGTCCAAATGTGAAAATGAGAAAATCGTCATTCATGTGCTAGTTGAAGGACCACACAGAGGACATTTGAAGTAAGAAACGAGTAGTGCAGCACATGAAGGCTGCCTTCAAACATTTAAAGGATTCTTGGTGTGAGAAAAGAGATGACCAGCTGGGGATCAATGAGTGGAAATTATAGGGTAACAGATTTCAGCTCAATGTGCGGAAGGAGTTGTCCACCATCTGAATTGTCTAAAAATGAGTGAACTGCCTTGTGGAGTGGTGAACGCCCTGTCCCGGGCAACATTCCAGCACCGTGGAAGACTGATCAGTGGCCGGGGTGTTCTCAAAGGGATGGCCACGTTGGGTGGAGTCCGGGTGATGACCTCAAAGGTCCTTTCCCGCTCAAGGCTATCAAGAGTCTCATGATGTCAGTGCCCAATTCCAAGCCACCAAATGAAGCTCTTCAAAAATACCTTCAAGCTGGGGTGATGATAGCTGACTTCTTACCAGCTAGCCTATTACCTACCTGCTGTAGTAAGTTTAAAATAGGGTCTTTGCAACAATAGGGTAGGTCAGACTTCCAGGAAAAGCATAAAAGACAGAACAATGAGGAGGGAAAAGTTCACTCCAAACCACTCTTCTTGGATTACTCCTTAACTAGATTGTGGGTTACATCTTGTGCTGCAAGCACATTCCTATTTGATGGAAAATTGCCATATTTTAATACATACGCAACCCAAGCAGAGTCAGGCCCAGTAAGGCAAGGCTCAGAGCTTCGCCTGGGATTTCTTCTCTATCTGTGGAATAGAAACATGACTACCTGGATGGGAGTTCTTAGCAACTCAGAAGTCTACTTTTAAAATAAGTGGTTCTACCATCTTCTAAATGACAAGGACTTTGAGTTTGACTTTTGGGGAGAGGAAAGAACTGGCTGGAGCCGTCCACCTGCTCTGTGGCAACTTCACGGGCCCCTGCCTTCTACCCACATTTCCTTTGCTGTTAAATAAGCCACATTAATAGCAGCCTCTCTGTCAGACCTGAAGACTTCCTGAGAACCGAGAATTGAGCCTAGGTAGGCCCTGAATTCCTCATCAAATTCTCCAGGCTGTCCAGGAATATTTGTTAATACTTTATCCTTCACAGAGCTGAAAGAAGTGGTTGGTCTTGCAGTTTTGCAGCCTCACGTGTTTCTGAAGATGCTCAGGCAGGATTTCAGAATTCTTTTGCTTTCTTCCATTTTGCTTTGAAATCCTGGGGAAAGAAAGCAACAGCCCTTTCAATAGAAACGGGTATCAGTAAATGCTACATTTTGTCAAATCAAAACAAAGCCATGATATGCCTTATTCCTGAGGTTTGCCTAAGCCTGCTTTCTTAAAAACAACAATTAAAAAGAAACCCCTTCGAAATGTAGTCAACTGTGCAGGGCGAAAATATAGAAACCCTTGCAGACTAGTGCGTTTATTTTTAGATGCACATCAGCCTACCCAGCATAGCAAAGCAACTGTCTAATGTCCGAAGCATGGCCCTGGGAATTTCCTCTAACAAGGCTGTGTTTCCGCCCATTGTTACTGCACAAAGGGCAGCAGGAGGCCTGAGTGGAGGCTCATGCTAACCACACCTAGAGTAGAATCTGGAACCTGTCATCCCCTCCGGTGATGTGGTCCTGCGTGCCCCGTCAAGATGGGGGGCTCTGTCAGCTCTAGGAAAACGCGAGTGAGCAGTCAGTAAGATTATTTCATCTAATAATATCCCAGAGACCCCTGATGGCACAGCCAAAGTCAAGGCTCAGCCTTTTATTTGCAGTCAGGGATCCAACCCCCACCTGGGAAGCTGATTCTGGTCTATCCATGAACAAAGAAGCCATTAGAATCACAATGAATAAAGGAGTTTTGAGCAGATTTTAGTTTTAAAAAATATACTTACCCATAGTTCCAAACACACACATCCACACACACAGGAAAGCAAGTATCAGATACCCAGTCACTCAGACCTTTGCTATTACCCTAGGCCAGTTTCTGATCCTTGCTTTATTCATTTACAAAATAGATGCAACAGATTGCACATTTTACCAGTTTAGGGATAAATAAGGTACAGTGTTGCAAATAATCTGACCCAAGTTAGACTTTTGCTTTAGGTTTTTCATCTTGGTTCTAATATGCTTTGAGCTCCTTACAAGAAACTAATGTACAAATGTTTACTTTCAAGTCTCCAGAATTGTTTTGTTTGGTTTTATTGCTGCTGCAGAAAAAGAAGCCAAATTCATTACTTTATGCACATACTTTACTGTCAGAGCCTTTCGTGCCTTTGTCAAACTCTCCCCACCCCTGGGGAAGGTAGCTGCATTATTGCTTGAAGTTGCTATATTCAATGTTGCATCTGGGAGTCTCCACGGAAGATGAAGAGGTGGGACTCAGGTCTGAACACAGCAGTCCACACCCACCCTGCCCTGTGTCAAGGCTGCAGTCTGCATTCCAGAGCCCCGGTTCTATCCCCTACAAAATCAAAGACCCAAGGAGCAAGGGGGTCCTGCACGTACAGATGCAGGCCTAAGACAGGATGGGGCTGCTGGGCTGTGCTGGCAGGTGGATGTCCAGGCCCCCTCCAGGTCCTCAGATGCAGGAAAATGTATTTCAGCCCTTTGGTGAGAATGCAAAAATGTTAGTAAAAATGCCTTTATGGATTGTTTTGTTTGTGAGTGTTTATTATCAGACACCCCTCAGGGGTTCACAGGGCAGGTTGCGAATGTCCAAAGTGGGGCCTGGGAATTTCCTTCCACAAAGCCTGTGCTTCCTCTCTTTGTTACTCCTCAAAGAACAAGTTGAAGCATTACTAGAGATCCTTGCTTAACCCTTTCTCCTGCTCCACATCACAGAGAACTCACACGGCCAGCTGCCTGAGAGGCAAAACAATTTGTGGAGATGGGTTGTGTATGTGGACCTGCAGGCATGCACGTACGTGGTGTGGGCTGATGGAGAGGAAAAAGGTAAACCACAAAACGTATAAAACCTTGTTTTAAAACCTTTTCATTAAGGGTGGCACCTGTGGCTCAAGGAGTAGGGCGCCGACACCATACACTGGGAGTGGTGGGTTCAAACCTGCCCTGGCCAAAAACTGCAAAACAAACCAACAAACAAAAACAACGAAAAAAACCTTTTCATTAAGTGTCATGCTTGCACCTAAGCATTGCTCAGACCAGATAAAAGTTCTACTTTCTTTATCATAATATGCATCCTTACTGCAAATGCTGACACACACTCATGCATTGCAAGTGACAGTGCAGAGAGGCCAGGTGGTTGTAAAATCGAAGGCCATGGAAGGTTAGAAGAGGGCCACGAGCCTTCACTCGGGCTGAGACTTTTTACTTAACCCCAGAGATATTTTCACTCTGTCTTCTCTGTCCTCAGATCTCCAAGCACAGCATGGCCGAGCCCCTGCACACGCACGACACAGGTGCACTGCACACACTCCACGCTCTCGGGAGGCTTTGCCTCTTCAGGGGAAACAGTTCCCCATGACCTTCTCGCCACTGACTCCATGCTGGCTTCAGTTTAACTCCTGTCTCTTCATTCTCCTCTCCTGTTCCAAAGGAAGGGGACCCTTCCCTGCTCCCGGAGCTCACCTCTCCTCCCCCCACTTTTGGACCTTTCCCATATCACTTAGTTGTGCTTAGGTTCTTCTCAACAGAAGAAGTATCTCTTCCCACCCATAAGCCCCTCCAGATCCTTTTCTATCTTTTCCCCTCTCTGCAAAATTCTCGAAGGAACTATGGGTGTTCGCGTCATCACCCACGTTCACCCTGTTCTGCCTCCTCCTTGCCGGTGCACTTTTTTTTTTTTTTTTTTAGATAGTCTCACTATGTCACCCTCAGTAGAGTGCTGTGATGTCACAGCTCACAGCAACTTCAAACTCTTGGGCTTAAGCCATTCTCTTGCCTTAGCCTCCCCACTAGCTGGGACTACAGGCGCCCGCCACAACGCTAGCCCAGTTGTCTCTGTTTAGCAGGCCCGGGCCGGGTTTGAACCCACCACCCTGGATGTACGTGGCTGAGCTATGGGCGCCCCCTCTCACTGGTGCACCTTAGTGAACACTTTTCCCAAGATTATCGCTGACCTCTGCATCCTCAAATCCACCTTGCTTCATCAGCAGCAGGATTTGACCCCATTGAATGCCACCTCCTCTGGCCTCATCCCTGCCTTCTGGGACAGCACAGGCTCCTGGCTTTCCTCCTATTTCTCTGCCTGTTACTTTTTTTTTAAATGAAATCATAGCTGTGTACATTAATGTACCCCATACATCATGGGGTACAATGTGCTGGTTTTATATACAATTTGAAATATTTTCATCAAACTGGTTAACATAGCCTTCACTGCATTTTCTTAGTTACTGTGTTAAGACGTTTATATTCTACACCTAGTAAATTTCACATGTATCCTTGTAAGATGCACCGTAGGTGTGGTCCCACCGATTTACCTCCTTCCACCCAGCCTTCCTCCTCCCCTCCTCTCCCTCTCCCCCCATGTATACCATGGAATATTATGCAGCCTTCAAGAAAGATGGATACTTTACCTGTTCCATGTTTACATGGATGGAGCTGGAACATATACTTCTTAGCAAAGTATCTCAAGAATGGAAGAAAAAAGTATCCAATGTACTCAGCCCTAGTATGAAAACCATTTATAGCTTTCATATGAAAACTATAACCCAATTATTGCCTGTGACTTCTTGATGCAGTTTCCTCAACTTCCGAGCGGTCGTCCCCTGGGCCACCTTCTCTTCTCCATCCGCTCATTCCCCTGCTGTAGTTCACACTTCTGTGTAGAGTTCTCTTTTCTCCCTTCCCTGACAAGTAAATTATCCGCCAAAGCCCATTCTGAGCATCACCAGACCACTTCCATTCCACATTCTCCTCATTCCTGTGCATAACTGATCTCTCTTCTGGGCCCCTCCCAGCACTTTTTCAGGGCTCCCTCGCGGTGCTTTTGACATCTGCATTCTCAGCACCTGTTCATACATGCTTCTTTCCTAGAATATAAGGATGCTGTTTTATCCAGCTTTTTATATCCAACCCCTAGCAAGGTACCTGGCACATAACTTTCAATAAATGTTTGATAATGACTTAGAAATGCTGGGTGGCACCTGTGGCTCAAAGGAGTAGGGCACTGGTGCCATATACTGGAGGTGGTAGGTTCAAACCTGGCCCCGGCCCAAAACTGCAAAAAAAAAAAAAAAAAAAAAAAAAAAAAAGTTAGACATGCTAATGTATCATTTTAAAAATGACACCTCCTTGAGCTGAAATAACATCTCGTGCCATTCGGGATAGATGTGTTAGTAAATTTTAATTTTAATACAACATTTTAAATTTTAAGCTACTTGTATACAGACTATTCACACATTTTCACTTTTTCTTAAAATTGAAACTGCAACTCAATGCCTTCTATTGAAATTTTAAAATTCTCTTTAAAAGCAGAAATGAAAGAAACTTAGATTTCACACTCTATCAAATCTCCACTGGGGGGGAATTTCTGAATGTGCCATGTATGACACTGTATGTTCCTGCACCCAAAGCAGGGTTGCTGTGGCGTAACAAGCAGAATGAATATTGTGTCAAGGTCACCACTTCACTGTGGATGCTGGTCTTGAGTAAATTTTCTACAGCAACACCTGCAGAATTCATCTACTCTCCTCTCAAAGCCACATAGATTGATTTATAGGGTTGTCTGAAGGAGAACCCTGCTGACCACAGAGGCTGAGCCTGGACACTGAGCCCGTACAGAATCTCCCCACTCTCCTGTGTCCCAGGAGTATGTAGGGCAGGGATGCGTCACAGAGGACAAGGCCAGAGGCTCACTCAGCTCTTGGTGGCAGATGGTAGGCCACATCCTCTGTTGGGGCTGTGTAGATATGAAAGCATATGCTATTTATTTTGAAAAATCTCATCCCTTTAAAAATCTTTTTTAAAATAACAGGCATATAATATACGAGTATAAGAAAGGTGTAAATGACATGTAAAATACTGAAAATAAAAAGCATGGTTTGTCCAGGGGTGATCTACAGACCAGCAGTAGATGGACAACTAGAGTCCCGGCCAAAATGTAGATTCCCACGCTCCCCCTGGATCTATTAAACCGAATCCTGTGTGTGTGGAAAGGGGGCTGGGGCAGGAAGGGGAGCAGTGCTGCAGAATCCTTATTTTTCAACCTTGGAAAGTACTTCCAACGTTTGATGCACATTTAGCCAGGTATAAAAAACAATATTTAGAACACTTCTACCAGCTTTCTTTAGAAAAGTGTTTACACTGGTGGCATAGGGGCCCCACCCTGCATTACTTTTTGTAGGTTAATGATTTTGCAGTCTAGGCTCATCTTTGCAGAGACATTCTCCTGGATTTGTAACCCTTGCCTGGGCTCCGTGGTTAGAAGTGAATCTTGCATCCTTAGCTCTGGTGCCTGTTTAACATTCCATTCCTTTATGTCTAAGCAGCTTATCTGGAAGCACAGTACAGTATAGCGGTAAAAGTTGGGTTTGAGATTGTCTCCCAAGTTCCTTGATTTGTTTGGCTTTTGATCTATGTAGTTTTTAAAAGAGTGTTGGCAAGTTGTTTAACCTTCTGAACCTCCCTTTCTAAAGTGGGAGTAGGTAACTAGTGTGTAGAGTATTATGGAGATTAAATGACATTATGCTTAAAAGTATTTTCTCAAAATACTTAGCACAGAGCCTGTGATGAAGTTGGTTGTCAAAAGAGATAGAAATTGGTGATAACAACAGTATCATTGCCACCAACTTGCTGTAAGAAATAAATCATGTTTTACAGTTTCCCAGACTCACCGATGATTTACGCTTTACAGTGTTAAGATGATATTCTTTAGGTGCTCAGAAACATTTTTCCAGTGAATGAATGTCATTCATGAACATGAGCGAATTTATTGGTAAAAAGAATAGGATTTTTAAAATAAAAATATGTAACCAAACTGCCAACACAATCTGACATGTGACCTGAGAGCCAGCCTGGGCTGCTCTTGATAAAACATAGTAGTTTTCTGCAAAAATCCTCCATTTTCTCCCCAGATTTTACGTTCTCCTTACTTTCTCAGACAGTTCTACCTGTATGTTTAAGTTTCATACCTGATATAAATGACTAAATTCATGTTTTTTCCTCCTTTTATTCGATACCAATATTTAGTCAATAATTTTCTAGGTGGCAATTTTTAGGAACATGTAGATTTACTTATTATAATGGATTGTCCTTCAAAAAGAAGGCCTCTACTTAAGAAATTGGCTAATGTATACTGATATACCCCCAGTTCTATTTTTAACCTCAATAATTAAACCACCAAATTACAACATCTTCTACACATAGGCATGAGCACAGGTGCATGTATACACACACACTTCAGTGGTTAGGAATGGGGGATCTTAGCTGTGGACTTGTAAGGTATTATATCAAAGAAAGAGAATGGGGGAGACAAGAAAGAAATATTAGCAGGCTAGAGAAGAAATAAGGAGATTTGGGAGGGGACAAAGAGAGAAACAGAAACTGTGGATTAAAAAGTGTCCCGTGTGGAGGCTTCTAATGACAGTAGCATCTTAGGATCTTCTGGGCTGTTTCGCTGCTTAGCACTGAGGTCTCAGTACCCACAAGGCTCTGCTCTGAGCACTTGATATGAGTTCCCTCATTTAATTTGAGAAAATTGCACCACTATCTCCATTTTACATACAGAAAACTGAGCATCAGAGAGGTTAAGCAATTTGCCAAACCTTATATAGCTAGTAAGTGGTAGGGTAGGATTCCCCCCCAGTGGTCTGGAGCCATAGTCCATGCCCTTCACCTCTCATGGCATCTCTTAGGCTGTGCTGCCTTGTGGGTTTATTTGTAATGAACATTGGTAGGGTGCATGCTTGCTCTGGGCAGGACCCTGTGCTACGTGCTGGGCACACAACAGTAGAGGACCAAGGTCCTGCCCAGGACTGGGGAGCAGCCAGAGGTAGGGGTGCTGCAGGACATTGGAGGAAACCAGAAATAGACCATTATAATGCAGTTTAGAAAGTGCTTTGATAGAGGGAAGGGGTGCAGGGAACTATACACAAAACTAGAGTGAGTCACAGGAGACTTCTTGCAGGGAATGAGCTAGAGCTGGGCTTGACGGATGCTGGGGGAGTTGGACACTAGACATGGAGGAAGGAAGAAGTTCCAGGGAGAGGCCTGGAGAACACAGTCCTTACAGGGCACTAAGGTGGTCCAGAAAGGTAAGATGAGAAAAAAGAATGATTAGCTTGAATGTGAAAATTGCTTCACAACGCATGCACCTAGCAAAAACTATGTTGTGCACCATAAATAGATACAATTCTTTATTTTCCAACTGTATGTCAATAGAGCTGAGGGGTAAAGGAAGGAATAGGAAAAGGCAAAGTTTGGTGTGTAGTTAGAAGACCTAATAATGAAATGTTGTAGCTGTGACAATTGTGTTTGGCTTTGGGGGGAGGCAAGAGACATCCCGTGGACTGGCGCAGGAGCCCACGCACCTGCCAGTGTTTCTCTGAGTGTATCCAGAGGCTCGGACTCAAACCAACCAGGCCTGGGAGCAGGTGTCAGTAGCTTTTTAAAGTGAGAACCACTATGGCAAAAAAAAATAAATAAATCATGCTATACCTCAGTGGTCGTTAAATTTTTGTGGGCATTAGGATTACCTGGAGGACTTGTTGAAACACCCATTACTGGGTTCCACTCCCAAAGAATTTGAATCCAGAGGTCTGGAGTGAAGCCTAGAATTTGCATCTGTAACAAGTTCCCAGGTATTGCTAATGCCTCATGTTGGGTGCACACACACGCTCTGTCTACTGAGCAGAGTTTGAGTGTGAAGCCAAGAACTTGGCCAAAATTATTTGGGTGATTCTTGGGTCACATTAAAATGTGAAATTTCCTGGGAGGTAGAATTACTGACTTTGTAGTCTTCTTCACTATAAATAATCCCTTAACTTTTAAATCTTTTTGGACAAACATATAAGAAAATCCAACCCAGGTATTCTTGATATTCTGGTTCATTTTTGGTATGTAAGTGGTGAAAACATGGTGATTTGCAGGGTTCTTTGCAAGTTTAAATATCAGCCCTTTAAAACTTCTATGTGCAAAGCAGGAAGTTACTTGCTGCCCAGAGTAAACACTTGAGCCAAGAGTTTGCCCCGTTGGAGGGCTTTAGAGCTATGGCTTTTGAGCAAGTTTCTCCGCTTAGAAGAGTCTGTTAGTCTTTACAAAATGGGCTACCAATGTGGAAATAGGAGATATGTGTCTCTGAATGTGGCCCAATTGGTGAAGGCTGAAATATATCACGAGGGCTGCTGTTTCCTCCTTAATAGATAAGACAGGAAGAGGCTGGAAATCCAAAATCCTCTGGAGCAAGGGAGGATTGGAAGGATAGATAGGGTCTATGTGTTTACATTCTTCTTTGCTTACAAAATCCACCAAAAAAATAAACAAAACAACCCCCCCTCCAGCTATCTTCTTTAATGTCGTGGTCACAAACTAAATTTCTCACACCAACGATTTAGAAGAAATAGATTAATGTGAAAAATAGCAGGTGGCTGAATTTAATCTTTAAAACAGAGAATGGTAAATCAGAGTTTGGCCCCCGGGACTTGAAATACAGTTGTCCCTTGGAATATGTATGGAATGGGTTCCAGGATGCCCCCTCCCTCTCATATGCCAAGATCTGCTCATACTCCGGACTCAAAGAAGCTGGATCTGCAGAACCTGCATGTACAGAAAGCCAGCCCTCTGTCTATGTGGGTTTCACGTCCCTGGAATACTGTACTTTTTGATCCATAATTGATTGGGGGTGTGGAACCTGCAACTATGAAAGGTCTAATGTATTTATTTCTTTAAAAGGTCCACACATAAGTGGACCTGCACAGTTCAAACCCAAGCTGTTCAAGAATCAGCTGCAACTGCAAATCATAAGAAACCAAGTTCCTATTAGGGTTCTGTAATCAGTCTGAGAGCCTCTACTCCTTTATCTATTAATATAGCATTGAAATACAAACACCATTCAGAATGTCTGGAAGTAACTAGAAATCCTCTTTCATCTTAAGTGGGTTCAAGGCTGGGTGCGGTGGCTCACGGCTGTAATCCCAGCATTTTGGGAAACCGAGGAGGATGAATTAGCCTGAGCTCATGAGTTCGAGACCAACCTGAGCTAAAGTGAGGCTCTGTCTTTAAAAAAAATAGCAGGGCACTGTGGCAGGTGCCTGTAGTCCCAGCTACTTGAGAGTCTGAGGTAAGAGGATCACCTGAACCCAAGAGTGTGAGGTTGCTGTGAGCTGTGACACCAGAGGACTCTAATGGGGGCAAGAGAATGAGACTTTGTCTCAAAACAAAACAAAATAAAACAATAACAACAACAACAACAAAAACCCTAAAGTGGGTTAAATTTCATTTACCACCTCGATTACATATAGAAGAAATGAACTAAATATGTATTGGAAAATTTTTCAATCTATGCAATTTTTCACATTTAAACTGTGAAATTAATTAGCTGAAGCTCCCCATTCCATATCCTCACAAACAAAATTCAAACTTCATTGAAAGTCACTTTTGAATTTTAAAACAATAAGTTCAAAGGAAATTACAAAATATAATTGGAATCAACAGTGATTGTATAAAAAGGAAATAAACAGAAAACTACTTTCATTGAGACAGAGAAACAACAAACTTTTATTAACTTAGTTTTTCCCCTCATTTAATTCTCAGACAGATTTTAGTTGAAGTCAACTACACTGACTTAATTGTCTACTTATTTACTGTATGTTTCCATAAATCCTCCCACGCCTCTCAATCCAGAGGTCCCCGCCATTTCTTATGCCCTACCACACCTCTGAGCCCACCTTGGTGGCAGCCCTAACTTCATTCCCGCCTGCCCTCAATCCAGATACCCTGAGACTGAACTCTGAACAGACAATGTTAAAGCAAGGCAGAAAAGAATCAATAATTTGAGGAAGCAGGGACAAGTTCCTGGGACTTGTTTTGACATACACAATCAGAAAAATTGGAAGAATGAAAACATAAGGCCAATGTTGGGGAAAGGGGAGGGATCCCTATGAGGCATTTTGTGGTAGAACATGTGTGGTAGTCTCAAGTCTAGTGTTTTTCAGAGTTTGGTTGGTACAAGGATCAAAGGGTCAACTGGAAAACTTGTTAATAATGAAGATTCCATTCTGAGACACCATGTGGAGACTGTAGGAAAAAATGTCTTAGACAGGGCCCTGAAATCCTGGTCAGTGGACCCCCCCCCCCCAAGGGGTTATTAAGCAGCCTACCTGTGCAAATCACTGTCACTTAATTTAAAGTACTGATTCTTGCCCACCAAGACACTACTTCCAGTGAGGAGGTAAATGCCAAGATTTCAGCAAAGGTTTAAGAGACAGCTCACTTTCCAGTGGGCTCATCCACCAAAATCTGTTTCCTTTGTAATAGCAATTCCAAAGTTTCTTAATCTCATGGGATTCCTAGATGAGAGTAAAATATCACAGAAATAGACGAGTACTACTTGCCAGTCAACAGTGTTCATCAAGGTTTGGAGGAATGTGGGAGGCAGCCCCCATACTGATGGGCACTGGTGAGCAGGTGTGTGGTGGGGTCTGAGGCCAGCGTGAGAGAAGGAAAAGGAGGAAGATGGTCTAGAAGCACCCAGAACACTGTCTGTCTTCTAGGACAGCATTTACAGGGTATTCATAGGAATTTGTTCTTCAGGGACACAAAATTAAACTGTAAATCATGTTTGTGCACGAGCTTCATGGAATAGAACACATTTCTGGTTATTGATAGTGCCTAATACAGCAGTCCCAGCCTTTATTCGAAGTCTAGCTTTCTGTAGTTGTTACCTGAGGTCAAATGTAGTATGAAAATATTTGATAGAAAATTCCAGAAGTAATTTGTAATTGTTAAATTACATGCTATTCTACGTGGCATGATGGAATCTCACACTGTCTCATGCCATCTCACCTGGGATGTGAATCATCCCTCTGTCCCCACCTGTTAGCCACTCAGTAGCCATGTTGGTAATCAGATGGTCTAGCCCAAGACCCCAGTGCCTCCATTCAAGTAAACTTTATTTGACATATAATGGCCTGGCAGTGTAAGAACAGTGGTGCTCCTGTTCTCCATTGTTGTAATTGTTCTATTTTATTTATTTATTTAGTGATTGTTGTTCATTTCTTAATGTGCCTAATTTATAAAGCCGACTTTATCATGGATATGTATGTATTAGAAAAACCACCGTATGTATGGAGTTTGGTACTACCTGCAATTTCCAGAATCCACCGGAGGTCTTGAAATGTGTCTCCCACAGAAAAGAGCAGACCACTGTCTTGCCTTGAAACTAAAACAGTGACTGATGAGGGGCACTTTGCTTGAGAGGGCTGAGATGCACCTGCCAAGGCAAGAGCCACAATTAGCCTGAACCACTCTGTTTAATCCAGATGAGAAAATGGAGGGTCCAGTGGAAAACCCACAGGCTTAAGATCTGAGCTAGGGTGGCTGCACAGGGATGTGTAGGGTCCAAATGGGCTCATGCCGTCCACCACTGTGCATGCGTGAGCACACACACACACACACACACGCACGTGTGTGCATGTGCTTGCACGCACACACATACCCTTTGTAGTCCTCACTTTACTTTGTTTCTTCATAGAATTTTTGCTCATCTCATATAGAACTTTTTTTTTTAATTGTCTATATTTCTGTATCAGTCAAGCTTCTGGCAGAAAAGAAAATGACACTCTTGAAGTGTAACAGAAGAGGGATGGTAATCGTCAATAGGGACTGGCAGGATTCCGAAGCCATCAGTTGCCTCCCCTTAAGAACAAGGAGGTGGGTGAAGGAGGTGGCCAAGGAACCCACCTTGATCTGTGGCTGGGGGAGAGTGGGAGTCCCCCTGGATCTGCAGTGGAGGGTAAAGGAGCACAGCTACCGCAGAGCTGCACCTGGCAGAGGAGGAAGGGAGTGCATACCCAGCTCCATTTACCTCCACCCTACAGTCTCCTGCTGGGTTATCCCACTAGCCCTGGTTCCCGTGCCCTCCCAGAAGACAAGGCACAGCAGCATGTGTGGTTGGCCTCCGAGGGCAGAAAAGAGGAGAGATGCACCTGGGGGAGGAGGTGAGCAGAGGCTGGTCAGCATCTCCCCCAACTAAAATGCAGACTTCTTATCCTCAGCACCAAGAATAGCCTAGTGTGTGTATTCCAATGGCTATTTGATGAAGGAATGATATATGCATGACTTAAAAGAGAGACATTGGGAGATTTAAGCAGCCTCCCAGGTGTGTGATGGAAACCTATGCACTGCCACTATTATGGTGTGCAATTACATTCAATCATGTTCATTATGCTTTCCTATGAGGAGCATGTTGAGGAGGCAAATAGGACAGGCAGACCTGGAAGCAAAGCATGAAAAGATACTTGACATCTGGATCACACTCATATTTTATTGGGTTACTCGGAGATTTGCTTTACAGATTTCTAAATCATATTATAGAAGTTGGAGTTTATGAACAATAAATGGACCTGAGTAAAGACTTCAGAGCTGTGTGGCCAAAGGCACAACTGCCAAGTCTGAAGGTTGATGCTCTGGTGTCTTATGGGTGCTAGAGTCTCCAGCCAGCCCTGTCCCGGGCAGACAAGTCTTGGGCCTGAGACAGCTCTGGGCTCCGTCTTGACCACCACAGCCCCTCTGAGACTGAGTTTCCTCATCTGTAAAATGAGGATGTCAATGGTTCTTATGTCACAGAGCTGTGAGGGTTGCCCGGGACCTGACCCTGTGCCCAGCATGCATTAGTAACCATAACAATCGTTTCTTATACCAGACGAAGTCTCTAATTGTAAGAGACAAGTAGAAACTGCTGCTATGGTTCTGCTTTCTGGCTGCAGCCATTTATTCTGCATTCTTGATTAGGGAGAGGGGTCAGGCGGTAACAGGACAGCTCGTCCCAGAGGACAACTTCACCCCTGTCCCCCAGCAAGGCTTCCTGCTTCCTTCCTCCAGGGTCAAGTGGAGCCAAAGCTGGTTTCCCTTCTGACCCAGGTCAACAGCGTGTACCACACTTACTTCTTTATTTCAGGTGGCCCTGGAGGCTTGGAGCTGCACTGACAGAGATCATTGCAGCCCTTCCTTCCTCTGGATAGGGGGGATGTTGCCAGATGGAGCTGAAATTGGGAGCAGCTGGGGGACTCGGGGAAAGAAAGGAGGGCAAGATTAACTGCTCTCGAAGACGATGGGAAATGCCTCCGTGAGGGATTCCGGTGGCCGTTCTCCTCCACAGCTCTCTCTCCAGTTCTGTTCTATAGTGGCAAGTTCTTCCTCCATCCTCGGGGGTCTGTGCTCCAAGTTAAAATGGATGAGGTTGGTGACGAGAGACCAGGGCCACCCGTGAAATGAAGGTCACCTGCACCGTCATAAAGAGCTCCCAAGAGGCCCGTTGTGTTGGTGGTGGGAGGGTCCCCCAAACACAGGCTACACGTGACACACTCGGTGTCTGTGGAGAGTTGGATGTCAACAATAAAACCAACTAAATCCTTTACAAAATGATCACTTAAAAGCACTACCAAACAATGCCAGTGACAAAATATTCTTCCTGAAACGTTCTTTGTTGGGTTAAGTTACAAACAATTGTTGCCACTGCTGATGAGTTTCCATCATGTTAAGTTCCCAATTAACCTATTGTTATCATTTGTCTTTTAACAAATAATGTGTTCAATAGAGAAGATACTTCAGACAAGTTTCAGTCACATGTATGTATAGCATATCCTGACACAGAGGGACTCAACTATGTGAATTTGTTTTAAGAATGAGCTCCCAAGCGTTTGGGACTGTCTGAGCTTGCCCGCAGTGTCCCCAGCCCTTCTGGAATGATTCAAATCTACTGTATTTGAACAAGAGATTAAAAATAAGCAATGTTAGCATGATGCGGTAAAGACGAAGAAACTGCCATTCACCGTGAGCCCCCTAAAGTTTTTATTTGTATTTATTAGGTCATTTCAAAAGTTTTGTCCGTTTTTATGAGTCTACTTTAAACTGTAATATCTCAGTGAATATTTATTCAATTTAATCGAAATAAGCGCCATTTGAATCAGTGTACTTTTGCCAACATAACACAAGTCGATTAATTCCATCGGCATAAAAATTGGGTGCTCGGGATTCGATGAAGTCAACGAAGGCCGTTTTTGCTAGGTCCTGATTGGCAAAGGTTCTACCGGTGAGAAAGTTATCGAATGCTTGAAAAGATGGTAGTCGATTGGCAAGAGGTCTGGGGAGTATAGTGGGTGGG
>CAUYPK010110784.1:0-16867 GCA_963574355.1 Loris lydekkerianus | reverse complement strand
AAAGATCTCTACAAAGAGAACTATGAAACTCTAAGAAAAGAAATAGCTGAAGATGTTAACAGATGGAAAAACATACCATGCTCATGGCTGGGAAGAATCAACATTGTTAAAATGTCCATACTACCCAAGGCAATATACAATTTTAATGCAATTTCTATTAAAGCTCCACTATCATACTTTAAAGATCTTGAAAAAATAATACTTTGTTTTATATGGAATCAGAAAAAAACTCAAATACCCAAGACATTACTCAGAAATAAAAACAAAGCAGGAGGAATCACACTACCAGACCTCAGACTATACTATAAAGCGATAGTAATCAAAACAGCATGATACTGGCACAAAAACAGAGAAATAGATGTCTGGAACAGAATAGAGAACCAAGAGATGAATCCAGCCACTTACCATTATTTGATCTTTGACAAGCCAATTAAAAATATTCAGTGGGGAAAAGATTCCCTATTTAACAAATCGTGCTGGGTGAACTGGCTGGCGATCTGTAAAAGACTGAAACTGGACCCACACCTTTCACCATTAACTAAGATAGACTCTCACTGGAAAAAGGATTTAAACTTAAGACATGAAACTATAAAAATACTTGAAGAAAGTGCAGGGAAAAGTCTTGAAGGAATCGGTCTGGGTACCTTATGAGGCAGACTCCCCAGGCAACTGAAGTAGTATCAAAAATACATCACTGGGACCTGGTGAAACTAAAAATCTTCTGCATAGCCAAGAACATAGTAAGTAAAGCAAACAGACAGCCCTCAGAATGGGAGAAAATATTTGCAGGTTATACCTCTCAGAAAGGTTTAATAACCAGAATCCACAGAGAACTCAAACGTATTAGCAAGAAAAGAACATGTGATCCCATCTCAGGGTGGGCAAAGGACTTGAAGAGAAACTTCTGTAAAGAAGATAGATGCACAATCTAGAAACACATGAAAAAAAGCTCATCATCCTTAATCATCAGAGAAATGCAAATCAAAACTACTTTGAAATATCATCTAATCCCAGTATGAGTAGCCCACATAATAAAATCCCAAAACCAAAAATGTTGGCGTGGATGCAGAGAAAGGGCACACTTCTACACTGCTGGTGGGAATGTACACTAATACATTCCTTTTGGAAGGATGTTTAGAGAACACTTAGAGATCTAAAAATAGACCTGCCATTTGATCCTATATAATTCCTTTACTAGGTATATACCCAGAAGACCAAAAATCACAATATAACAAAGACATCTGTACCAGAATGTTTATTGCAGCTCAATTCATAATTGCTAAGTCATGAAAGAAGCCAAGTGCCCATTGACCCACGAATGGACTAGCAAATAGTGGTACATGTATACCATGGAATATTATGCAGCCTTAAAGAAAGATGGAGACTTTACCTCTTTCATGTTTACATGGATGGAGCTGGAACATATTCTTCTTAACAAAGTATCTCAGGAATGGAAGAAAAAGTATCCTTTGTACTCAACCCTACTATGAAGCTAATTTATAGCTTTCACATGAAGGCTATAACCCAACTACAGCACAGGAATATGGGGAAAGAGCCAAGGGAGGGGAAGGGAGGGGAAAGGAAGGCGGAGGTTAAGGTGGAAGGAAGGTAATAGGTGGGGCCACACTTACGGTGCGTCTTAGAATGGGTACAGGCGAAACTTACTAAATACAGAATACAAATGTCTACATACAATAACTAAGAAAATGCCATGAAGGCTACGTTGAACAGTTTGATGAGATTATTTCAGATTGTATATGAAACCAGCACACTGTACCCCTTGATTGCACTAATGTACATAGCTATGATTTAACAATAAAAAAAAAAAAGTCCAGGAGCAAATGAAGGTATGAACAGAATGCAGTGTATATACACAACTGAATAGTATTCAGACATAAAAAGGAATGAAGTTCTAATACCTGCCACAAGGTGGATGAACTCTGAAAACATTATGCTATGAGAAGTAAACTCTATAAACAAAGACTAACACTGTACGATGTACAATAGGCAATGCACATATCTACACTATGAATAGGCAAATTCATAGGGACAAAAAGTAGATTAGAGATAACCACAGGATAGGAGTAGGGAGCAAGAATGGAGAATTATTGCTTAAAGGACACAGAGTTTCTGTCTGGAGTGATAAAAAAAGTTTGGGAAATAGATAACAGTGATGATTGTAAAACATTGCATGTATAATTAGTGCCTTTGAATTGTATGCTTTAAAATGGCTATAATGGCAAATTTAAGTTATGTATGCAATATTTAGAATACACTTGTGGTGCATCTTACAATGATAAACTTAGTAAATGTGGAATGTAAATGTCTTAACACAGTAACTGTGAAATTGCCAGGAAGGCTATGTTAACCAGTGTGATATAAACGTGTCAACCGGTCTGTGAAACTAGTGTGTGATACCCCATGATCATATCAATGTACACAGCTATGATTTAATAAAAAAAAAAATTAAAAAAAATAAAAAATTAAAAAAATTAAAAAATGATTTTTAAATGAACATAGCAAAAAGTTGTTTGTTTGGTTTTTTAATTAAATCATAGCTGTGAACATTAATGCGATCATGGGGCACCATACACTGGTTTTATATACCATTTGACATATTTTCATCATACTGGTTAACATAGCCTTCCTGGAATTTTCTTAGTTATTGTGTTAAGACATTTATATTCTACATTTAGTAAGTTTCACATGTACCCTTATAAGATGCACCATAAAAAAGTTGTATTTAATGATTTCTCAGACAAAATTCAGACTTAGTTTCATTTTTTAATTTTTCAAATTAATTTTTGCTTTATCTTTACTGCTTTTTATTCTGCCTTTTCTCTAATTTAGTTAGCTTCACAAATTCTGGCACTGGATTCTTAATTCACTTAATTCTTATTTATTGTGAGTATTCAAAGCTATGAATTTTCCTCTAAGCACTGCTTTAGCAAGAGCTCATCATCTCCAATATGCAGTGTTTTAATATCTGTCGCTTTCTAAATATTCCACATTTTCGGTGATTATTTCCTCTTTGAAACTGTACAATTATTTAAAGAATGTTCTTTAATTTCCAGGAGGCATAGGTGGCTTTTTTTCTATCTTTATTGTTACCTTTTGGATTTTTTTCATTGTGATCAGATAATGTCTGTATTATTTCTATTTGAGGAAATGTTTTGCAGTTTTCTTTGTGGCTTAATATGCAGTTAACTTTTTGACTAATGCATTAATATTCAAAAGAAAAGTATTTTATGTTTTCAGGGTATATAGCTGATGTAAAGCTATTACAACTATCCTTGCTTTTTTCCCCTTTGATCTGTCAGTAGTTAAGTGATAAGAAAATTTTCTACTGCTAAAAAATTTGTCTATTCCTATGTTTTCTGTTGTTTTGACACCACATTGTCCATGCCAATTTATTGATCACATTAAATTACATCATGAATTACACCAAGTGCCCTTTTCATCTTATTAAACGCTTGTTTCGAAGGCAAGCACATAGTTTCAAGTGTCACTCTTTCTGGCATTTACTTTCCATGTCTTTGCCCAATTCCCTTTCTACAGCTTTTCTGAGTTTCACTTTTTTTAGATGCATCTCATATATTATACATAATTGGATTTCACTTTTTTGTAAATTTGAGGTCCCTTTTAGTAGATGAGTTTGATCACTTAAATTTATCATTCTGGTCTGCGTTTGGTCAAAGTGTGGTACTCACATTTTATGTTATTATTCCTTTCTCTTCCTTTTGATATTCTACTCTGTAGTCTGTTTTGTTAAATGCCTGCTTAATTTTACATCTTGTAATACTTTGACTTTTTTCCTAGATGCCAGAAGAATTTTTCTTCATCATGAGGGCCAGTGCATTTACTTGGACACATCTCACTGTTGATTATTCTGTATCAATTTCTCATGCACCACAACATGCCCTTTCCATTTGTAGATGCAAATCTTACTTTACTGCTAAAGTGTTTAACTGAATAACATCTCCAGACTTCTTTAAAGACACAAATAATGCACAAGTAGCAATTCTTTGTTTTCCATGTCTTTCATATTCTCCTTAATACATTCTTTGTTCATTTCTATCTATTTTGCTTAATCTGTCCTCCTGTTCATTGATGTCAGCAGTGTCTATTTGTATTTACTGCAAGATGCCTGCATTTCCTACATGACTTTTTTCTTCTGCTTCCTTCCTGAGCTTAAGAATTTCCTATTTCCTCTCCTTCTGTGGTGCCCTTATTATTTTCTCTGATCTCTCAGTTGTTCTGCTTTGAGCTTCTTCATAATTTCATTAAGTTTTGTGTGTTTGGCTTAGCGCCTGTGGCTCAAGCAGCACAGGCACCAGCCACATACACCTGAGCTGGCAGGTTCAAATCCAGCCTGGACCCACCAAACAACAATGATGGCTGCAACCAGAAAATAGCCAGGTATTGCGGTGGGTGCCTGTAGTCTCAGCTACTTGGGAGGTGGAGGCAGGAGAATCGCTTGAGCCCAGAAGATGGAGGTTGCTATGAGCAGTGATGCCACAGCACTCTACCCAGGGCGACAGCTTGAGGCTCTGTCTTAAAAAAAAAAAAAAAAAAAAGTTTTGTGGGTTTATAGACATTGATTTAATCACTATTTTCAACTTCTTGGTGGCAACTTGCTATTGATGGGGATTTCTTCTTTTTTCTTTCTTTCTTTTTTTTTTTTTTTGAGACACAGTCTTACTATGTCACCCTCGGTGGCATCATAGCTCACAGCAACCTCAAACTCTTGGGCTTAAGCGATACTCTTGCCTCAGTCTCCCAAGTAGCTGGGACTACAGGCACCTTCCACAATGCCCAGTTATTTTTTGGTTGCAGTTATCATTGTTGTTTAGCTGGCCCAGGCTGGGCTCAAGCCTGCCAGCCTCATTGTATGTGGCTGGTGCCCTGCTCACTGAGCTATGGGCACCGAGCCTGATGAGGATTTCTTAAATACCTCCTCTTCCCTCTCTCCTCTGTCTTGTAATATGTTCGTGTAGATCCTGTGCTTGTTGCTTCTTGGTTACCACCTTTAAACGAAGTGTGCTTTTCCTGGACTTTGGAAGCGGTTCATGTTAGGGAAAGGATAATCATTTCCAGACCAACAAGAATTCTTTAGTGACAAATTCATTATGACAAAACTATATATGTGTGTGTGTGTGTGTGTGTGTGTGTGTGTGTGTGTGTGTGTGTGATTTTAGCTTTTACCTCCCTCCAGCCAACAGACACTGGTAGCTACTGAGCAGGACACAATTCAGCCTCTCCTCTCCACGCTGCCTCCCCAGGAGACAGGCCAAAGGTAGCACCTCTGCATATTTGTTAATTCTGCTCTGCTGATTCTGTATTTCTGTGAGGTCAAGCAGAACTCAGGGTTGCACCAGTCCCCTACATTATGTACTACTCCTGTGAGTCCAAAGGCAAGGTGGCTGGGTCTGCCTTCACAGTACCATCTACTTAAGGAAACAGTTTCTTGCCAGCTTTGCCTGAGATATATGTCCACAAGCACTTCCCCTAGGAATCTTTTTGCACCCATGTTTGATATTTACTGTATCAAGAGCCCTATCCATCTACAGAAGGTGCCTAAAAATGTATACACATTTTAAGAAAGGAAAAACTTATATTAAATTTGTAATACTCATGTCATATTTGACTTCTCCACTTATAAGATGTGTTTGACATGACTTGTATTCATCTTCTGTTATTATTACAATTTTAATACACGGTGGTTTTTTTTTCTTTCTTAAAATGTGTCTACATTTTTTTGGCAACCTCTGTATTAATCTTTTGGGAGTTCATCTTTGTGTTTTATCAAAGGTTAAATTTGCATTTCTGTCCTCCCTTTTTTTTTTTCTAGCAAGTTCTGAGGAGAATAGAAGAAACACTTTTAGTTTGCCTTTTGAAATGGAAACCCCAGTATTTGCAAAAGGTAAAATGAATCTTAAAGTAAACATAGAGAGTGACCTTAAAGGAGGAAACATTCCTTTGGGGGAACACATATCCTGAGAATGAATTGTGGAGGGGGTGAATCAATTACTTCACCTTTGCCTCAGTAGTCGACCAGAGGAACATCATGGAGACTCCACACCAGCCGCATTCACCCTGGTGCCTCCCTGTGACACTCACATACCCGAGGCCCTCTACCGTCCTTTATCCTTGCCCTGTAGAATCTTTGGTCTCAAAGTATGGAACAGGGACCAGCAACACCAGCATCACAAGGGAGTTTACTAGAGATGCAGAATTTTAGGCCACACTAGACCCCAGAACCTGAATAGAAATTGCATTTTAAGAAGATCCTCAGACAGTTCTTATGCACATAAAGTTTGGGAAGCGCCACTTCTCTTCACTGATCCAATTACACCATGTTCCTTTGTTACATACAACCATAAGATATTCCTTCTGAGCTCTCTCTCTGTAATTATGCTTTTATTAAAATATGCTTTTCTATTTATATGTATCTCCCCCACTAAACTAGCACCAGGCTCCATGGCTCTAGGGAGTGGATGAACGTGCACAATATCATACTTATATCTCACAGCGTTTTTAGCAACATTTGCACTTCCCATGCTGTCACCAGCGCCCCTGCATCAAACTTGTCCATCAGCCCAGAATTTCTCAACCCAACTCTGAAAGGTCCTATCAAAAGAAATGAGTGAATGAAGAAATAAATGGCCTTGCTGAACAAATCCAAGCAATTTCATCATTCAAACCACTGTTGTCCAAATACCTGTAAATGGCGCAAAGAGATTGTTTCCTGAGGGCTATTTTATAAAATATAATCACAATTTCTGTGTGGGGAGGGAAGGCACTTCCCACAGACAGTGGAGCAGGCACCCCCTCGCCCCAACCCCAGTTACATCCCAAAGGTCTTACTGAAAGAGGAGAGGACACAGCAGAGGCGGCAGGGGAAGACCGACTTCTCCTACTCGTCCTGAACTCAAGCAATGGCTGGTGCTTGTCAGTTGCCTCCCGGGCTGTAGCTGCACTTGCGGTCTCAGCTACCTCAGGGGGCTGTTTTGATAAGCCAGGAATGGAAGGTGATGGTTTGAAACTAGTTTCCCTACTTGGGTAATTAAACCTTCACTAAATATAGTAGGTTTAAAATAAATGTTCACAACACTGAAACAGAACATGCTAATTCTAAAAATATAGACTCTTGCTGTGAAAGCCCTGTCAGGAAAAGCGGACACTGAAGCAAAACAATGATTTCATCCCTCCGGCCCACCACCTCCACCCCACGAACCAGTTTGTTCCAAGAGGTGAGGTCCACAACACGGCCGGAGGGGAAGCCAGAGCTCCTACCAGACACTCTGTTAGACTCTCAGGAAACTAAAGGCAGAAAGTCAAGGGAAGAGAGGTTAGAAGGCTGAATTGGTCTCCTGGGGCAATCCTGCCCTGCACTGGCTTAAGCCAACCAGTACTTCTTAGGTATCCTCAATACAGAATATGGAAAACTCAAGTTAGTGTGAGGAGGAATTTTCATGAGGTCACTTTGCATTATAGTCTATGATGCATTTTATTAAAAATGAGCCATTAAATCAGAGAAGCTGACTTCTTCTGAAGAAAGTGTAAACTTTCTAGGAAGCCACTTTCCTGAATGATAAATCACAAATAAACTTGACTCTCTATAGCGTCAAAAGCAGTTACACCCAGTTCTAAAACAAAATTGCCTGCTCATAAAAGTCTCCTTTGCAATTCACTGGGTATAAAAACAAATGGTCAAAACCTTCCTTAAAGAGTTGTTCTTCACTTGGTAACTCCACTTCCCTCCCGGCTCTCTTTTGAACTCAGTCCAACCACAGAAAAAGCTGGTACTGAGGTCACAATGCCTTTGTGCTGCTAGTCGGGGGCCAGAGCAGCAGCATGTGATGAGGCTGATGACTCCCTGCTTGGAAAATCTTCCCTTTTCATTGATTTGGCTTAGAGCCCACCCTTCCCCTCTTGGTTGTACTCCCACCTCAGTTGGGACAACTTGGCTGGAGTAAAGATTCAGAATTTGCTTATGTAGACTTAATCTCTAGTGCTCATGTATTCTATTTCTTTGGAAGTCTGGAATTTTCAGTTATCATCATAACAAACTCTGTGTGTGTGCACACGACAGAATAACAGCCTCCTTTCCCCCAAAAGGATACGTTCATCTTCAGTCCTTCGTACAGACAAGTTCTTTCCCTCCCTTTTCCAAAAATAGTAATTAGTCCAGAGATGTGTGTTGTTATAAAATATTCTGTGAAGCATTTTTTGCTTATTTTTCTTTAATTTTCATAGAAAATAATCTGGCCCCAAATTCATAGCTTTTGAAGAACTAGAGAAAATCATGGCCACATGAAGGAGGAGTCCTCACTGGGTCTCCAAGACTCATAGGCTTCCTGAACCAAACAAAGAGCTCTCAAGGCACCGCACCTCGGGCCCTGGGACTTCCTCCTCTCTTCACACCCCAGTATACCCAACACCCACACACACAAACACCTGGTGGCAGAGTTTTTAGGTGAGCTTCTCCATCTTCTGGCTGCCTCAGAATAAATAGACACTATAGCTCTGAATCCTTTACACCCCCCTTTTTGGGGCCCTTAACTGACTTCCATACTAACTTTACAAACCTCTAGACAGGAGACAAACGTACACAAACGTACCTACAATTCAATGCAGGACCAAGGCTACCTGGTTATCATATTAAGATGTACCCGCTTTTTTTCTTTTTTTTGTTTGAACCCACCACTCCAGTATTTGGGATCAGCACCCTA
Source organism: Loris lydekkerianus (assembly GCA_963574355.1). Classification (NCBI taxonomy): domain Eukaryota; kingdom Metazoa; phylum Chordata; class Mammalia; order Primates; family Lorisidae; genus Loris; species Loris lydekkerianus. The sequence goes on along the minus strand of CAUYPK010110784.1, from coordinate 8,132 downwards.
GTTTTTTGAGCTACAGGCGCCACCCTTTTTTTTTTTTTTGCTTTCAATTTCAGCTTGCTTGTTCATTCTTCTTTGTTTGAAGTTTGGTTTTTATTGTTGTTGTTTCTGTTCTTCCTTTGGCAATTCTCTTTCCCTTTGCCTCCCAAGTAGCTGGGATTACAGACTCCTGCCACAACGCCCAGCTTTTTTTGGTGTTGGTAGAGACGGAGTTTCACTCTGGCTCACTCCTGCTCATACTGGTCTCGAACCTCCAAGCTCAGGCAATCCACCTGCCTCAGCCTCCCACAGCACTGGGACTACAGGTGTGAGCCACCATGCCCGGCCAATATGTGCCTGCTTTTGAGTTTTAAAAATCTTAGGACTTGAAAAATGACCTAACCCAGTCTCTTCAGTTCTTGAAGAAAAAAGGAAGGCCTAGAAAGGTAAATGATTTGCCCAAGGCCTCACAGTGACCAGCACAGCACCAGGACTCGACCACTAGACCACTCTGTAGTTTCCTTTTCTGTGACTCTTCCCAGTGTCCTTCCTTTCCTAGATGCCACCTGTCCTGGGCTTTAGAGAGTCTGTATTCTGCAGGGAGGTGCATCGATAGGACCCCCTCTGCTCGGCTCTGGGTGTTGGAATTACATCACCAGATGAATCTTATACACTGTAGCCCCTGAATTAGGTCTCTCTGTTTATCTGTGTTCCTGGCTAGACCTCTACCAGTAGGAACCCATTCACTAACAAAAATTTTAGAAAAATGTCTCTGGCATTTTCAAAATTTTATCGTTTAAATCTAAAGGAGAGGAGTAATTCTTTTTTTCCAATCAAAGACAGTCAGATGATTATTTCCTACCCTCTTTCTTGGAAAAGCTGACATTTGTTTTCATCTCTAACACAAAGCACATTAACATTCTCAAGCAAAAGTAGTTGACTTGGTTGCAACTCCATGTCTGACTTTCTTCAAGGGAACCCTCAAGATTTCAAATTCACTTTCTTCCGAATAGCATTTATATTTTTCTCCAAGTAATGATCTTTAGGGGTTTTTTCCATAACTAATAAGTTAGCAAATTCTGGGAACCTCAGAATATCAACCTCACCTGCACCTAGGTCTCCAAATTTTCATAATGAACAATCCTGCTGATTTCTTGGCTACTAAGCCACTTTGTTCATGAACATATCTTATAATGGGGAAAGTGATACTGCAGATAAACAGAAATAAGATTTCTGTTTATTTCCTACCAAATCTTTGGGCCTAAATATGTCTCTTTTACCCCAGGAAACACAACTGAAGATTAATTCTTTTGCAATGCTTGAGGCAGACCTCCCAGCCTGTACTTACCCACATCTACCACAAAAGCCTTTTACTTGTGTCATTAATATGTAGATTAAATTTACAAATTCTTTAGATTATTCCTGCTTCCTCAAGCACAGACATCACATTTTTTCCCTCATACTCACAGTTCCTAGAATACAGTCATTGCTAAACATTTCCTATGTTAAATTGCTGGCTTTTCTCAACTTTTTGTGGAGCTTAATATTTTAGCCTGAAAAGAGAACCTAAAATGCTTTTACCTTGGCCTGATCATACTATTGTGTTCCATGCTGTATGTATAAAGTAGATAGAGGGAGAAAGCAGGATCTGTTTATGCTTTTGAAACAAATGCAATAGGTATGGATCTATTCCACAACCCACAAGTACATGAAATGTCACATTTCTTTACTTTTTCAAATCTGATTCCAACTGGATGATCCTTCTCTCAGTAGGGTTGACAGGAAATCCAATCTCAATCATTTGCAGGCCACCATCTCAACATAGGACCACTGGGATTTATAAAATTCATTTGGGGAAGCATCTCTAGTCTGGTCATCCCTGTAAATTCAATCACAGATCTTTGAAATATATCATGGCCCAAATGGTTTAACCCATGGTAGATGGAGACTTTGTTATTCCCTAAATAACAGATTCCACCAGAGTCTTTGCCTTGCCTCTCAAAGCCACAATATTTTAAGTTCCCCTGTAGACATGGTCTTAGCATTCCGTGATTTGATAACTCCCTTTCCTCTTTCAATGCCAGTCCAGGCCAATAGCTCCAAAAGCACAAATCTATGTAACAAAAGCCTCTCAACTCTCTCCAGGGGCAAGGCAATCTCAGACTGCTGCACAAAACCCTCTAGCTAGCCTCAACTAGTGGGGATGAGAATGAAGGCACAAAAAGTAACTAGAAAAGTCAGTTTTTTCATTCCACCATAAAATAATATAATTTCACTGCTTGCCATATCCAAGATTAAAGATTTAATAAATATAACTATGGAATTATTACAGAAGAAAACGTAGGGTTTTTTTTTTTAACGTTTTATAAAAAATTAGGGACCAATAATGATGAAATACAGGGGCAGGAAAATTCTATTTCAGCAACAGGAAAGGCTGAACTACTTCTCCCAATCCACAGTTTATCTCAAAATAAAATAAACTATCATCTTTTTTCCAAATGGGGAAAAGTCATGTTACCTAAGCTTACTTCATTTCTCTCTGCTTCAGGGCTTGTAACTTTCTTGACCTGTCCTCCAGTCAACATACTCAAACCAGATTGAGGGGTATTAGAATGATGTTACGTATTCTGAAAGTCTTCCTTAATGATATTTCAAGATTTTTCAAATAACTTACTCAGGATGTTAGAAATGAAAGGAAACTCTGGTTGTTTCTAAAAAACCTTTCACTTTTGTTATAAATCTTTTAACTTGTCGATTGTTCCACTGCCATCTCCAAAGGACCATAACTCATCTGGAATCTATAAGTTTATAAAACTCGAGGATGTTTTTAGCATAAATTACATAAAGCACATTCTTAACCTCTGAAATTTAATAAGCATTTTATGTTGTGTTTACTTTTTCCATGGGAGCCAAGAAAGTAATCTAGCATGTCTGACACTTTTAAGAGTTGTGCTTATTCTGTATTCTGAATCCAATTCAAACATTGAAAGTTTAAGAGAAAAGGCTTAAAAGGAAGCAGTTACAATGTTTATGTATATCACAGATAATGAAATGTATAATATATGTAATACATCATATAAAAATATATAATTTATGATTATGAAAATAATTTGATGAACTTTCAATTAGACAGCCATTTTAGGATCTATCACCACTTATTAAAAGGTAGGAAACAAGTTATGAGATGCTATATTTTGCTTGTTTTTTACTATACTCCCCTTTTACAAGCAGAATACCAGCTCTTTGTTTATTGTCTTAAAGGAGGGGTAAATTGAGCAAAAAGCAAAGCCTATGGAATTTGCTGACCTTGATCTCCCAGAGTGGGAGTCTGATGAAAACCAAATGCTTAAGGCTAAGAAAATGCACTGAGGTCTTGGTAAAGTGACTGAGACAAACAAAAAAGGAAGACAATATCCCACCTCACCTTCCCATCACTCCAGAAAAGAAAAAGATTTTTCTATAGTAGAGAACAGAGATGGGGGGAAAGAGTGGCTGCATCTGGCACCTATGCTGAGAAGTCCACACAGAGATTCTGGATCTGCCCCTCCCCCACCACTACATTTCAGAGAAGCAGGAAACTGTGATGAGGCAGCTCCTTTGAATGTGGCATGAACATATCAGAAAGAGCCTCCGGAGGCGAGCGTGCCATGCGGACAGACCAGGCCCAAGGACAAGAACTGGAGCTGGAAGTGGTCATCTCTCAAATGCCTGCGTAAGCCCCAGTGGGGCAGCCCCAACATCGGCTACCTCCCTGGCACCTGGGCTCAAGGTGTAGGGATGAGAGAATTGGTGAACGCAGGCCTGATGGAGACTATGTCCTCTACCCTGGTGGAATGAGGGTTGATAACAGAAGTTATCATGGATTGTAGGGGAAACACCAGTATTTGTGGATAGAGACTCATACTCCCTACCAAGGACATATTTAATCACCATAGTACACTTTATCAACAACAGAGAGAGACAGGTATGGACTTTATTCTCTGAGCTTTCCTGTTTTCACTGCATTATGAAACCAGTGCACTGTGAGGAGACTTAAAATCTACAAATGCTTATTCAGTCAGAATGTCCACAAGATCAGGAAGAAAAGTTTATTTTGCAGATGAAAACATCAAGATATAAGCATCAAAACATTTCTACATCATGAAGCAGGTTAGCAACTATTACTTTGTTTTGTTTGGTCCTCAGTGTTCTGAATACTGTGGCATAACAGAAGATGCCATCAAGGCTAAAGTATTACTTAACTAAAGGACATCAGGAAGCCCAGAGTCCTCCACTTTCAGAGTCCGTCTCATCACTTTTTAAACCATTTTCTCAGTTGAGATCAAGTACGTTTTCCAGCAAGCAGTAACTACACACCCTGATCAGCATCAAGCCAGGCACACAGGAGTCCTCACTAAAGTGGCCAGGTTCAGAGATAAATGTTCTCAAATCTGACCTTCATCCTCCCCATTCTTGACACTCAACTCTTCAGATCACTGTCCTTAGCCAAGAAAGGAGCTTCCTGTCCTGATTCCAGCATGCTTTCCTCTGGCTTCTACAGGATAGCCACAGGGCTGTGCGGGGCACCCAGAGACACTCGCCCTGCAAGGACTTTTGCCAGAGTCCCAGCAAGCAGCCCTTCAGTGGGCTTCTGTGATTTCCTCATCAGTCCTTGCAGGTCCAGCAGGTTTTCCCAGCACCTCACTGGGCATGTCCTGCTCAGGAGCCCTGGTCTGCACAGCTCAGCGAACTCCTCTGTCATTCAGTGTGGTGAAGCCAAAGCTCATTAAAGCATTCTGAATCTGAGCCTGGTGGTAGAGGGGCCTCTTCCAAAATCTTCCAAATGGGTAGCTATGCCCTTAGAGTTTTCCTTTGCCCTTTTTTAATAATCACCTTTTCTTAGTTAATATCTCTTTAAATTATGTTTTCCCTGGTCATCTTACAGACGTGGTTTCTAGCTCCTGACTGGTAAAGAACTGGTATCTCTGAAACACGGAAAACGGATTATAGGATTATTCTGGTGTGCCTTGAACAGAGTATGGAGCTCCTGGCCAGTGGAAAATGGGATGTATACCAGTGTTCTCCAGAGAAAAAGAATCAATTGGATACATATCTGTGTGTGTGAGGTTTATTTTTAAATGTTTTATTGATATATAATAAAAATATATATGGGGTACATGTGTTACATTAATGCATGCATGCAGTGTGTAACAGTCAAGTCAAGGTGTTTAGGATATCCTGAGAACATGTGTCATTTCTTTGTGTTGGGAACATTTCAAATCTTCTCCTCTAGCTGTTTTGAAATATACAGTATATTGGTGCTCACCATAGTCACCCCACTGTGCTATCAAGTACTTGACTGAGTTCCTTCTACCTAACTTTATATTTGTAGCCATTGCCCAACCTCTCTTTACCCCTCACCCCTTCTCAGCCTCTGGAAACCATTGTGAGAGGTTTGTTTTGAAGGAATTGGCTCACAGTTGTGGGATCTGGCAAGTTTGAAATCTGTAGGGCAGGCCAGTGGGCTGGAAACTCGGGCAAGAGTTGAAGTTGCAGTTTTGGGTTTGAAATCTGTAACACTGGCTAGAATCACAGGCAAGATTTCCCTGGTAGTCTTGAGCCAGAATTCCCTCTTCTTTGGAAAGTCTCAGATTTTTCTCCTAAATCCTTCCAATGCTTGGACTGGGCCAATCTTTGTTCATAAGGTTACTCTCCTTTACTTAAGGTCAACTGATTGTAAATGTTAACCACTTATTCTAAATACCTGCAGAGAAACACCCAAATTTACATTTGATTAAATACCTGGGTACTATTGCCTAGCCGAGTTGACACAGAAAATTAACCATCACAGGATGCTAGTAAACCATGGCTTGCATTGGCAACAGAATTAGTTAAGTCATTACCAGTGGTTGATTGTGATGAATTTCCTATTCCAATAAGTGTCTTGGGAGCCCAAGTAGCTGCTATACCTGACCCTTACAGCAGTAATGATATTTACAAGGACTGTGGGAGGATGAATTTTTTTTTTTCTGAGTACCTTTGAGCACCTGTAGAAAGAAAAGGAAAAGCTCATATCCTTTAAACTCTGCTCTAGTCATAATTTGAGAACCAGACCATTTTCCTGGCAGTTCTAAAAAGAGTTCTTATTTATTATAGCCGCTAATACATATTGCCAAAAATATTTTTATTATTTGAAACAAGTAATTTTTGCCTAATACTGCGAAAAATCAAACACAAAATTTAATAATGTAGGTTGCTGAATTTTTAACATCAGTTTGATTCAAATTTCTCATGTAAAAATGAGGGCACAGATTTGGAGAAAATGGAGCTCTAAAATGTGGAATGAGGACATCTGGATGTATTTAAATAGAAATGGCTTGCCCTCCTTTATTGGAGGACATTAGCCTTTCCTGAAACCCCTGTGATAATATCACATAGGGAAGATGGTTGGAAAAGGGGGATACTCATTCTCCACAAGACCCACCTTTACTACCACTGCACCCGTAACCAGGATTAACTCTTAGCATACCCCAGGGAGTCAGGTGCATGTTACAACACAGAAAAAAAAGGCTTACCAACCAAAACAATTGCAAGAATTTGTAATATATTGGCATAAACCTGGAGGATGTGTGTAGAATAGTTTCGAAGGGTGCTATGTAAGGATGGAACACAACATTAGATAGGGTGAAATTCATTGATATGGGCATAAGTACTACAAAATCTTGATCTAATGTGTTAGCTAATACAACTAAAAGTGGCTCTAACAGTTTACGTAGTTGGCTGACTAAAACTTGGTCTCAACAGTGGCCTATACTGAATGAGGCTGAAATCCTAGGAAATACAAAAACTTACAAATACAAGAATGTTGGACAAAATTGATTATATACATCCACCTCCCAATTATATCCCCCCAAAAGGCCCAGAATATATTTCCTTCATTAATGCACTGATAAATACATCATTACCCAATGTACCTGTATCCCTGTGGTTGCTCACTCAGTAGTCCCAGTGACCATGAAAGATGCTGCTGTTGAGACAAGAACCCTGATTTTAATGTAATAATTAGACTTCTGAGGAACAGAAGCCATAAGGCAGTAATTAACCACCATAGACAAAATGATACATTCAACTACAAGGGATCTAATGGTGATCTAAAAACAGGATTTGGCAGAAAAAAGTCTAGGTATGGTAGCCAAATAACAGACCACAAAGTATGGGGAAAGCTCTGTAGATGAGCTCCTCAGGATGGGGATGTTGTGTGTGACTGCTTCCCAAAGGGCATCCACTACAGAGAAGGCTCTTAAAATTCTTTATAATCACACTTCTGGTTGTCAGGCAGACTCTTTTCCTAGCTATATCAACACTTAATCAAAGGACCCAAGAGCAAAGGGGCGAAGGTGTCAGGAATGGAAGCTATACTGGGCTCAACAATATGGACTTTGAACTAAGGCTGACCTGGCCACCATTACTGCTGATTTTCTAATCTGCCAACAATGGAGACCAACACTGAACTCCTGATATGGCATCATTTACCCCGAAAGCCAGCCAGCCACCTGGTAGCAGTTTGATTACATTGGACATCTTCCATTACAGATGGGGTAGAGATTTGTCCTCACCATACTAGACAAGTATTCTGGATATGAATTATTCTTTCTGCCCATAATGCTTCTGTCAGAACTATCCATGCACTCAAATAATGGCTTATCCATCATGATATTTCACACAGCTTCTGGTATCATTTTCACAACAAAGAAAATACAGCAGTGGGCTATGTCCCCAAAGGATCTCCTTCATTCCATAGATCTCTTTGTCTCCACCATGCACCAGCAACTCAATTTCCTGCTGGCAATGGGGATCAATCACTCCAGCCCATAGACTTATCCCTTTTTCTGTTTATAGGTGAAGTAGCAAAAGGGGTTTAAATAGGCCTCCTGGCATTCTCATCTTAAAATTTAATGGGGGGGAGGGGGTGGCAAGATGGCAGTCAAGTAACAGCTTTCCTGCAACTGGGCATGGTCAGTATGGGGAGATAAGATTCCAGGCATCTCTGGCAGGTGGGATCTGCCTATAATCATACATTTGAAGATAAAGGGAGTCAGCGAGAGACTTCTGGATCCTAAGAGGACGACAAAAGCAGTAGAGAACTGGCAAGTGGTTGCGTGTGTTGGATTGACCTA
>CAUYPK010110783.1:0-10086 GCA_963574355.1 Loris lydekkerianus | reverse complement strand
TCCTTTCCTTTCCTTTCCTTTCCTTTCCTTTCCTTTCCTTTCCTTTCCTTTCCTTTCCTTTCCTTTCCTTTCCTTTCCTTTCCTTTCCTTTTCTTTTCTTCAGAGCCTCAAGCTGTCACCCTGGGTAGAGTGCAGTAGCATCACAGCTCACAGCAACCTCCAGCTCCTGGGCTTAAGCGATTCTCTTACCTAGCCTCCCAAGTAGCTGGTTTCACAGGCACCCACCACAACACCCGGTTATTTTTTGGTTGTAGTTGTCATTGATGTTTGGCAGGCCTGGGCTGGATTCGAACCCACCAGCTCTGGTGTATGTGGCTGGCACCTTAGCCGCTTGAGCTACAGGTGCCGAGCCTATACCAGGTTTTTTTTTTGTTTGTTTTTTTTCTGGGGCTGGGTTTGAACTCACCACCTTCGATATATGGGGCTGACACCCTACTCCTTTGAACCACAGGCGCGGCCCTGTACTAAAGCAAATTTGAAAGCAATTTGTTGTAGGAGAAGCTCTTGCAGCTGCGCCCACTTCTGCTTTATCTTTTCTATCTGCCTCTGCTTCTCTATCTCCAGGTTTTGACATTCCTGAGCAGAGTTCGTAGGTAAGCCAATCCACTTGATTTCTTTTTTTTCCTTTGAAATTATGGTCATTGGCGTCAGTACATTTAAAGCATCATAAACTCTTCACCTAACGTTCTTCTAATTGTAAGCCTACGAATCAGCTGCCAAATGGTTATTTGAATTGGTGAGCTGACACCAGCTCATGAGCTACTTCATTATATGATGTTGTGTCTTTTCGCTGAACTTTCTCCCACACTTTCATTGAAAAATGTCTCAAGCTTTTTTTTTTTTTTTTTTTTTTTTGAGACTGAGTCTCAAGCTCTCACCCTGGGTACAGTGCCGTTTCATCACAGCTCACAGCAACCTCAAACTCTTAGGCTTAAGGGATTGTCTTGCCTCAGCCTCCAAAGTAGCTGGGACTAAAGTTGCCCACCACAATGCCCGGCTATTTTTTGTTGTTGCTGGTGCAGTTGTCATTGTTGTTTTAGCTGGCCTGGGACAGTTTCGAACCGGCCAGCCCAGCCTCTGCCAGCTCCCTACCCACTGAACTATGGGTGCTTCCCCCTTTTTTATTTTTATCTCCTTTTTTACTTCATTTACTTTCTGAAAAATCAGTATGTATAAATGCTCTAGCCCATTTCCTATCACCAGGAACCCAGCCAGCAGCTTCTGTTATGTGTGTCTGAGTAACCATTGCTGGTACAGGGGTTATGGACTCCCAATCAGAACACTTCCTGAACTAGTTAGTCTCTGTGTTGTGCTCATAATCATTTGGGCACATAATCATGTGCTCAATAAATCATTCACATTTATTGGTCCTAAGTTTTTTGGTAAGATCTTCATTGGTGTTTTGGTGCTGGGAACTGGAAATGCAACAAATGAAATGATACCTGGTCTTAGGAAGCATGCCTCTCACTGCAGTACCAACAACACTCTGATTAGAAGATTTAAAAGGCAAAAATCTTATTCTTTGATAAAGACAGTTTCCCAAACAATCTAAACAGCCAAATTATTACATTTTACAAATGAGAAACATTTTATGGAACATAACATGACTTTAAGGTTTTAAGTGTTCTAAAAGCACAATATAGGCACTATCCCTGGTGCCTTTCCTGTTCCTAAATCTCGAATAGTCAACCTGGTATCAAAGATGGCTGCAACTGACAGGACCTATCTGTGCCCTAAATTCGTTTTCCAAGTGCTGAGTTTAAGACAGGAAGCAGGAAGACTGGAGGGTTCAGTTTCTTCCAGAATAGTGAGAGGGCAAAGTTGAAGTAGGGAAGGGGCCATGTGGGTTAGACTGTGCCTTGTAACTGCTGTCATAGCCAAAGAGAACATGTTTCTAGGCCTCACCACACCTTCCTGTCTAACCTCAGAATTCAGAGGCTCAAAATCAAGGGCATAAGTTATAGTCAAATCCAGCAAAATTTAGAAATATTACAGAGGTGGCAGTTCTATATATATTTTTTGAGGCAGAGTCTCACTTTGTTGCCCTTGGTAAAGTGCTGTGGTGTCATAGTTCACAGCAACCTCTTGCCTCAGCCTCCCAAGTGGCTGGGACTACAGGCACCCCAGACAATGCCTGGCTATTTTTTTAGAGACAAGGTCTCCCTCTGGCTGAGGCTGGTCTCAAACCTGTGAGCTTAGGCAATCCACCTGCCTTGGCCTCCCAGAGTGCTGGGATTATAGGTGTGAGCCAATGCTCTTGGCCCCAGTTCTATAAGCCTAGACCCAGTTCTATAATGTTTAAACATTTTGAATTTTAATAACAGTTTTTTTTCTTTGAGACAGAGCCTCAAGCTGTCACCCTGGGTAGAGTACTGTGACATCACAGCTCACAGCAATCTCCAACTCCTGGGCTTAAGTGATTCTCTTGCTTCAGCCTCCCATGTAGCTGGGAATACAGGTGCCCACCACAACCCCTGGCTATTTTTAGGTTGTAGTTGTCATTGTTGTTTGCAGGCCCAGGCTAGATTAGAATCTGCCAGCTCTGGTGTATGTGACTAGCGCCTTAGTCACTTAAGCTACAGTCGCCAAGCCTAATAACAGTTTTAAAACTAATTTTATTTATCAAAGAATGCCAAAGTCACCTGAACAAAACAGTATTTGATTTTTTTCTGTTTTCCTGATAAAATACTTGATATAAGCTCTTACTTTTCCTTTTTTAAGCTAATTAATTAGAGCTCTTTTGCATATTTTGATAGTGAAATGTTACAGGCATGTGACATATACAGACACAAAAGCAGATATACAGACAGAAGCAGAATTTATATTTGCCAGCTTTTAAACATATATTTTTATTCAGACTATTAATTTTTATTACCTAATTTATTTATCTTAGCAAATTACCTAGGTTTTAGTTACCATTTTATTTTTCTGTTAACCATTTTTACACCCTGTAAATTAGATATACAAATATAGTTTTGATTACTGCTTTTAAACTCATAAGTTCTACCAAGAAGAAAAAAACCTAAGTATTTTAACCAGACTTGTTATTTTAAACAACGTAACATAATTATAATAATTCAAAGATCCATTCAAAGTCCACTTTTCTCCAGTGTCAAGATGATACATCAGCCATGCCATCTTACAGTAAAATTTCATTGCTTTTTAATTATAGCTGGGTAGCTCTACTGAGACCAGTCAGATAGAATACACCCCAATGGGCTGTCATTTTGGATTGAGGCTTGAGCTCCCACAATACTGACCAGATACAGAAATACCAGATTTCTTGAGAACAAAACCAGAACTGATGACAACTAAAGTTCTCAGCACACAACCAGAATAAAGCAGGTGGACTTTAATGATTAGCAATGGCAGTTGTCTGAGTGCAGAACCTGAGACCTCCAGGATACATCTCTTGGCAGCACTGCTAAGAGCCTTCCAGCACTGCACACCCAGGCCCACCTGTTCAGGTGACCACTCGGCTTCCCCATTACAGCAATTACTGGAGCAGTCTAGGTGTCCCTTCATGGTCAACAGAAATTTTACCAAATGAAGAGGGTCCAGACACCTGTCACTGTCAGCTAATATGCAGAAATGGCAATAGGTTTACCAGACTTATTTTTCAAAAGGTCAGCAATTCTGGCGAGCAGTGAGAATAGTCTCCAAGACTGTTCTCTGGGGGGTTTAAACACAAATATTAAACTATTAAGAATCATGTCCAGGAGAACTTTATTTTGTTCTAGTGTTTTTGGAGTTTCAGTCCTTATATTTATTTATATTTTTTTCTTTTCTTTAATTATTTTTTATTTATTATTAAATCATACCTGTGTACATTAATGCAATAATGGGGCACCATACACTGGTTTTAAAGGCCATTTGACATATTTTCATTACACTGGTTAACATAGCCTTCCTGACGTTTTCTTAGTTATTGTGTTAAGACATTTATATTCTATATTTACTAAGTTTCACATATACCCTTGTAAGATGCACCCATTTTCAGTTAATTTTTGTATGTGGCAAAAGACAGCGATTTATTTTCATTGTTTTGCATTTGGTTCTCCAGTATTCCCAACACTACATATTGAATAGTGTCAGGGTCCCACCCTGGGAGCAGGGTCCTCTAAGACCTGTGGAAACTGGTGGCAATCTACTGAAGAAATATAGAGTTAGAAACAATGATAAAGAAAGAGACATGAGACATAGAGTAGAGTTAAAAATGGGACCTCAGGGGTCCATTGCCCATTTGTGGGCTTCTGGCAATGGCCCAGAGTGTTTGCTCCACTCTGATTTTATTGAAGTTTATTTTCCCAGAGGGCAAGATGAGGGAGGGAACAAAGATGCCAGCAGTTTCTTTGATTGAGTATACCAGCTCCTGTTGTCATTATTATTAACTTTAAGGGTAGCCTCCAGAAATCTGAAATCTGAGCCTTGTATTGGGAGTGCTTCCTGCTTGAGATCACACACACAGATTTCTAGGGAGGTGTTAAACTCTGCTAGTTCTCTGTAGAGGAAAACACCACCGGCATTAATCTCCTCTTAGGAATCGGTGGGAGGGAAGCATTTTCCTCCAATAACCCCCACAGAGGATCTTCCTCTGCTATAAGGGATATAAGCTCTTTCACCTGAGCTACTCTCTTGATCTCTGCCCCAGACAAATGCAAATCTCCCCAGTGGGTATCTGCTTTGCCTATTTAATGGGCAGGAAATGCCCTAGAAGATGTATCTTTTCTAGGACTTGCCATAATCTCTTCTATGGCAATTATTCTCAGAGTGTTCACAGACCCAGCAGGGTGTTTGTAAGTTGTATCCCCAACAGGCTAGAATTTCAGAAAAGGCAAGAAGTTTGCTAGCAATGGCTAGCTTAAATGTAAACTACCTGACTTTTTTTTGTTCTGATTCATTCAGCTTACTTTTAATTTTCCTTTTTCTGGGGGTGCTTTCCTTTACCAAGAATGGGGTCTTCAGTCCATTCTCCCAGCAGAATATAGACAGAATCCTGTTCTGCCACCTGAGCTAGAGTGTAGTGACATCATCACACTCACTAAAACCTGAAACTCCTTGGCTCAATTGATCCCCCTGCCTCAGCATCCCAAATACCTGGAGCTCCAGTCATAGACCACCAAAACTGGCTAATTTTTTTTTATTTTGGGTAGAGATGAGGTCTTGATATGCTGTCAGACTGACCTCAAATTCCAGGGCTCAAGCAATCCTCGTGTTTCAGCTTCCCATATGTGTCTATTTTTAGACAACTGTCATTCTATTTTGGTTACTGCAATCTTGTAGTATAATTTAAAATCAGATAAGGTAATTCTTCCAGCTTTGTTCTCCTTGCTTAGTATTGCTTTGGCTATTCGGACTCTTTTTTCATTCCAAATATATATATATTTTTAGACAGAGTCTCACTATCTTGCCCTTGGTAGAGTGTGTTGGCATCACAGCTCACAGCAACCTCAAACTCTTGGGCTTAAGTGATTCTCTTGCCTTAGCCTTCCAGGTAGATGGGACTACAGACACCTGTCACAATGCTTGGCTATTTTTTTTGTTGTTGTTGTAGTTGTCATTGTTGTTTGGCAGGCCCAGGCCAAGTTCGAACCTACCAGCCCTGGTATATGTGACTGGCACCTTAGCCGCCAAGCTACAGGCACCAAGCTCCAAATAACTTTTAAAAGTGTTTTTTTGTATGAAAAAAATGATGTTGGTATTTTCATAAAAATTGTAGTGAATCTATAGATTGCTTTGGGTAGTGTGGTCATTTGAACAATATCAATTCCTATATTCCAAGAACATAAGATGTTTTCCATTTCTGTGATCCTATGGTTTCTTTCTTCAGTGTTTTATAGCTCTCCTTGTAAAGATATTTTAATTTCTTGGATTAAATATATTCCTAGGCATTTTATAATTTTGCAGAGACTGTAAATGAGATTGACTCCTCAATTTGGTTTTCAGCTAGCTCATTATTAGTGATTAGAAATGCTAATGATTTTTGTACTTTTTTTTTTTTTTGAGACAGAATCTCACTTTGTGGCCCTTGGTGGAGTGCTATGACATCGTAGCTCACGGCAACCTCCTACTCTTGGGCTCAAGTGATTCTCTTGCCTCAGTTTTTCTATTTTTAGTAGAGACAGGGGTCTCACTTTTTGCTTAGGCTGGTCTCGAACTCGTGAGCTCAAGCAATACACCTGCCTGCGGCTCCCAGAGTGCTAGGAGCCGCACTTGGCTGATTTTTGCACGTTGATTTTGTAATCTGAGAGTTTACTAAATTCATTCATCAAATTTTGAAGTCTTTTGGAGGAATATTTAGGGTTTTCTAGATGTAAAATCATACCATCAATAAACATGATTTAAGTTTCTCTTTTCCAGTTTGGACGTCCTTTATTGCTTTCACTTGCCTGGTTGTTCTGACTATAACTTTCAGTACTATGTTGAATAGAGGTGGTGTGAATAGGCATCCTTGTCATATTCTGGTTCTTATGGAGATGCTTTCAACTTTTCCCCATTCAGTGTGCTGTTGGCTATGTGTTTGTCATATATGGAGTTTATTATTTTGAAGTTTGTTCTTTCCATACCCAGCTTATTGAGAGGTTTTTTGTTTTTTGTTTTCTGTTTTTTTAGTTAAAACAATCTCTGTGCTTCCCCAATTCAACTCCTCTACTAGCCAGATCTTTGCTAACTATTGATTTTTTTTTTTTTGAGACAGAGTCTCACTATGTCACCCTCAGTAGAGTGCTGTGGCATCACAGCTCACCTCACAGTGACCTCAAACTCTTGGGCTTAAGCAATTCTCTTGCCTCAGCCTCCCAAGTTGCTGGGACTACAGGCGCCCTCCACAACGTCCAGCTATTATTATTATTATTATTATTATTATTATTATTATTATTATTATTTTTGCAGTTTTTGGCTGGGGTTGAGTTTGAACCCAACACCTCCAGCATACGGGGCCGACACTCTACTCCTTTGAGCCACAGGTGCCACCCAAAAGTTCAACTCTCATTCATTTGTAACTTAAGCTATTTTCTTGAAAGCTAGTTTTTTTTTTTTTTTTTTTTTTTTTCAGTTTTTTGCTGGGGCTGGGTTTTTAACCCACCACCACCGGCATATGGGACCAGTGCCCAAATCCTTTGAGCGGCAGGTGCCATCCATGTCCAGTATTTTTTGTTGCATTTGTCATTGTTGTCTAACTGGCTGGGGCCAGGCTTGAACCCGCCACCTTCAGTGTATGTGATTGGCACCATAACCACTATGCTACAGGCACCGAGCCTTACTGAGAGTTTTAATCATAAAGCAAAGCTAGATTTTGTCAAATGCTTTTTGTGCATCTATTAAAATGATCTTTTTTTATCTTTTTTTTTTTTTTTGAGACAGAGTCTCGCTTTATCATGCTGGGTAGAGTGCTGTGGCATCACACAGCTCACAGCAACCTCCAACTTCTGGGCTTAGGTATTCTCCTGCCTCAGCTTCCTGAGTAGCTGGGACTAAAGATGCTGCCATAATGCCCACCTATTTTTTTTTGTTGTTGTTGTTGCAGTTTGGCTGGGGCCGGGTTTGAACCCGCCACCCTCGGTATATGGGGACTGCACCCTACCCACTGAGCCACAGGCACTGCCCAAAATGATCATTGTTTTTTGTTTTGTTTTTAATTCTCTTACATGTTTTGACATGTGTGTGTTGAACCACTCTTGCATGCCTGAAAAACAACCTACTGGATTGTAATGTGTTACCTTTTTGAAGTGCTATTGAATTCAGTTTGCTAGTAATCTGTTGAGAATTTTTGTATCTATATTCATCAGGGATATTTGTGTGTAGTTTTCTTTCTTGGTTGTGGTCTTTCCTGGCTTTTGAACCACAGTGATACTGACTTTGTGGAATAAATTAGGGAGGATTACCTCCTTAATGATTTTTAAGACTTTCAGAAGAATTATTACCAGTTCTTCACTGTGTGTCTAGTAGAATTTGACTGTGAGTCCATCTGGTCCTGGGCTTTTTGTTGTTGTTGTTGTAAGATATTTTGTATTATTGATTCAGTCACATTACTCATTATTAGTCTGTTAGGGATCTCTAGTTCTTCCTAATTCACTGTTAGGAGTTTGCATATTTCCAGGAATTGATTTATTCCCTCAAAGTTTTCTAGTTTTGGGGTGTAGAAATGTTCATTATACTCTCAGATGATGTTTGGTACTTCTGTGATATCAATTTAATTTTTTTATTTCTTATTTAGCTAGTTGAATTTTCTCTCTAGTTATCTTAGTTAATCTTGTAGCAGTCTAGCAATTTTGTTTATCTTATTTATTTATTTTTTTGCAGTTTTTGGCCACGACTGGGCTTGAACCCACCACCTCCAGCATATGGGGCTGGCGCCCTACTCCTTTTGAGCCACAGGCGCCACCTTGTTTATCTTTTCAACAAAACAACTTCTCATTTCATTGATGCTTGGTATCATTTATTGTTTACTCCTGTCCTTGTTTTGTTGTTTTTTTCTTCTTTCATTTGTTGTCATTTTTCTTGTTTTTAGAGGTGTAACATCAGATTGTTAATGCATCAGGTTTCAGTAATTGATGTAGGCATTTAATGCTATAAACTTTCCCCCTTAGCACTGCTTTTTCTGTGAATTCTCAGATTTTGTCTATATTATGCCATTATTTTCATTTTTTTTAAGAGACAGAGTCTCACTTTGTTGCCCTTGGTAGAGAGCTGTGGCATCACAGCTCACAGCAACCTCCAGCTCTTGGGCTTAGGTGATTCTCTTGCCTCAACCTCCTGAGTAGTTGGGACTTCTGGTGCTTGCCACAATGCCTGGCTGTTTTTTTTTTTGTTGTTGTTGCTGTTGTTGCAGTTTGACTGGGGCTGGGTTTGAACCTGCCTCCCTTGGTATATGGGACCAGCGCCCTATCCACTGAGCCACAGGTGCAGCCCTATTTTCATTTTTTCAAAAAATTTTTAATTTCCATCTTGATTGCCTCATTAACCCAAAGATAATACAGGAGCAGGTTGTTTGATTTCCATATGTTTTTACAGTTTTTAAAATTTATTTTGAAATTGATTTTCACTTTTATTCCACTGTGGTCTGAGAAGACACTTGATATAATTTTCATATTTTTAAATATATTGAGATTTACAGCCTAACATATTGTCTACATTGGAAAATGTTCCATTTGTTGATGAGAAGAATGTGTATTCTGTGGTTGTTAGGTAGAATGTTCTATAAATGTGTGTTGGGCCCATTTGTTGTAAAGTCTACTTAATGTCTAATATTTCTTTGTTAATTTTCTGCCTCAATGATCTGTGTAATGCTATCAGTGGGGTATTGAAGTCTCCCATATTATTGTATTTTCCTCTATTTTCATCAATCTACTACCATTTGTTTCATGAATCTCAGTGCACCAGTGTTGGGTGAATATATTTAGGTTTCTTCTATCTTTATTTCTTTTTTTTGAGACAGAGTCTCACTTTGTCAACCTCAGTAGAGTGCCGTGATGTCACAGCTCATAGTAACCTCAAACTCTTGGGCTTAAGAGATTCTCTTGCCTCAGCCTCTCAAACAGCTGGAACTATAGGTGCCTGCCACAATGCCCAGCTATTTTTTTGGTTGTAGTTGTCATTGTTGTTTGGCAAGCCTGTGCTAGATTCAAACCTGCCAGCTCTAGTATATGTGGCTGATGTCCTAGCCCAGGGGTCCTCAAACTTTTTAAACAGGGGACCAGTTCACTGTCCCTCAGACCATTGGAGGACTGGACTATAGTTAAAAAAAAAAACTATGAACAAATTCCTATGCACACTGCACATATCTTATTTTGAAGTAAAAAACCAAAATGGGAACAAATACAGTATTTAAAATGAAGAACAAGTAAAGTTAAATCAACAAACTTACCAGTATTTCAATGGGAACTAAGGGCCTGCTTTTGGCTAATGAGATGGTCAATGTTCGGTTCCATATTTGTCACTGCTAGTTGTAACAAGTGATGCAAGTGTGCATCAGTTAGTCTAAATCTGGTTGGAGATTTCAGATGTTTCATTCTGGAAAAAGTCTGTTCACAGACATAAGTGCTGCCAAAGATGGTTGCCATTTTGAGTGCATGGTTCCTGAGATTA